>CM032662.1:46853459-46868143 GCA_019095985.1 Streblospio benedicti
AAAAATGTTTAAATGCATGTCGAATTGATCTCACATTATTGGCCAATTTCAAGTGATGTTGGCTATATGGGAGCGCAGACTGGCAAAAGCAATACCTGTGTCACAAAACATTGTGCATTTATACATGAAGATGGTATCAATTCATTGTACTACATGTATAGTTCGTTCATCCAGAGGAGGATGACCATGACATCACTTCAGTTACGTCCGGTGATGGGCAGGGAGATGGCTGATTAGTCCTATTTGGGCATGGAAACGTCTACTATAAGTGGGGCACATGGTATATCAGGCTGAGGGGTGAGTGGCTTTGTTTTGCCCCAGTTTTTGAATCGCTCTTTTCTTCAGTGCCAGTTCCACTCTTGTTCTTTTGTAGTGGCTGGCACCTATGGGGAGTGAGCTGGGCACTGTGGCTCGCTCTTGTGCTGCTGTCTCCCAGCTGTTGACATCAATGGTGAACGTCTTTATATTTGCCTTCAGGTTGTTTGAAGCGTTTATATTGGCCCCCAGTAATTCTTTTTCCAGAGGTTAGTCTGCTGTAGAAGAGCTTCTTGGGAAGGCAATCATCCATGTGCACAAGGTGGCCAGCCCAGCACAGTTGGTTTTTGCCGAGGAAGGTGTAGATGCTCGACATGTCGGTGCAGCTGAGGACCTTGGTGTCTGGTACTTTGTCCTGCCATCTGATCTGGAGAATCGTGCATAAGCAGCTCATGTGAAAGCTGTTCAGCTTCTTGGCATGGGAGCTGTACACTGTCCAGGTTTTGCAGGAGTAGATTAGTGAGGGAAGAACGATGGCCTTGTGGACTTTAAGTTTGGTTTTATTACTTAGACCCTTTCTTTCCCATTCCATTTTCCTCAGTCTGCCAAACGCTGTGCTAGCCTTGGCGATTCTGCCATCAACTTCAGCATCACTATACACGGATCTGGAGAGTATGTTGCCCAAGTATGTTAAGGTATCTACCGCTTTCAGCCTTCTCACCCTTTACTGTGATGGTTGGCTCGCTGTAGGCTTTACGGGGACCTGTCTGGTACATCACTTTTTTTTCTTTATACTGATAGTGAGACCAAAGGCGTCACAGGCAGAAGAGAAGTGGTCCATGCTGTGTAGAATTTCGTGGTCAGAGGTCTACAAAGGCTGTGTACAGATCTTGATGCTGCTCTTTGCATTTCTGCTGGAGTTGGCGTGCTGCAAATATCATATCTATGGTTACACAAACTTTACGGAAGCCACATTGACTTTCTGGTAATAGACCTTGTATCTCAAAATAATCTGGTAAGAGATTTGTCTTGAGGTGGTTCAGTTGCCTGTTGAGTAGAACACGAGTGAGGATCTTGACAGCAATCGACAGGAGTGATATGCCACCGTGGCTGTCACAGCATTGGCGATTCCTTTTCCTTGTGTATAAGTGCACTAGTGAGTAGTCTTTAAGATCCTGGGGCAGTCTACTTCCTGTAACATCATGTTGAACAGTTCAGTAAGTTTCAGTGTCAGTGTGGGTTTGCCATTTTCTGTATATCTCTGCAGAGATGGCATCTGCGCCTGGGTTTTTTCCATTTAGTAGGGCACTGATGGCTTTGGTCACTTCCTCATCAGTATAGGGTCTTGTGTGAGCACGTGGCTGATGCATCCTCCATCATACGCTTTGTGACACACGTATGAATTAGAGCTTTTTAATCAAGGCTTTTTCTTGAAACTACAAAAATGTATGTTATTGTGTATTCTTTACGATAGTGATGGGGTATATTGTTAATATAAAATGTGTACATAAGCAGTTGCCTAAGGCCAAAACCCCTCATAATATGTCATGTTTATGTGCACAAAGTTTAAGGAAAAACAAATATTACGAATAATTGTTTATTATGATAATGAATATGATAAATGAATATGAAAGATGATCATAAAGTATACAAAATATTTGTATGAGAACGCACAAAAGTAGTATAGATAGACCTCAATATGCATGTTTACCTATATTTTGGTGGCCATTTTGAAAAGCGCATAAAAAAGAACTTTGCCTGACTTGGATTTTTTGGTAATTTTCCCCCTCATTCCCAAGACTATGAAAATCACAAAAACACAGAAGTTTGTTTATCAAAATTTCCATTTCGGCCAAAATTAACTGGCCTACAAGCCCAATAAGTTGACATTAAATTTATTTTTACCTTCTTTAAAAAGAAGCATTCCAATGATTGATTTTTCATCATTCAGATATAATGATGAGAATGTCATAGCTGGAAATATGTCACTCCATATTCTTTAAGACATATGAGCATTCACAATTAAAAGTATAGAAAAAGGTTTGATGTAATGAATGGACAAAGATTTTCATCTATCGTGTGTATAATCCATTATGAAAAAATGGTATTATGAGACACTCTTAATGGTATTCAGATATATCAATGACGGTTTGTTGATCATAGTTTGTCACATACATTGTGCTGATGTATGTGTATGACCATATGAACTACACATCTTCTACATACACATGTTTCATATGATGTAGTAAACCAATTCAAAGTAAATTACAAATCACACAAGCCATTCAAAACCAGCATCGGCACCCACAAGATGATTTTACAAGCACTATTAATGTGCCTTTTCATATCTACCTAGCCATCAGTGTGAGCTACAGTGAACCACTAAAGCATGTGGACATCACCTCACCACCTTCAAAAAGACCATACATTGCTCATCTACCTGATTAACAGTCAACACCTGTGCACAGGCATAATTTGCAATATACCAATGAAATAGACTGGACAAATACATCCAGACAATGAGCTGATCAGACAAAAAGTGACATCTCAGAAAAAACTTTGTAAACAGATGGACACACAGTACCAAAGCATGGCAATGAGGAGTGGAAATAATCTAAATACCTTGATGATGACAAAGGCATTCTGAGATGATGCTGAAGAGTCAATAGCTAACAAAATCAGACGATTCAACGCATTTGTAAAATACAATCACCCTGAATATCAAGGGTTCAATATATTGCTCAAAACTTGCTTTTGAGCCCTTGACGACATCCCTAGTGCGACCTAGAAAACTAGCCAATCAGTGAAGTCCTCTAGCAAAATTTGAGAGAAATTTGGCCTGTCAATTTTCTTTAACTCCTTCACTTCATTAATATGCATAAGCCAACTAAATCATCCTTGGCATTTACACAATGCATTTAAAAGATGTCGTTACCTTCATATTCATAAACTTGCGATATAATGTCCAATTTTTAGCTTTTAGTGAAAATAGTTTTCAAATATTCTGTTAACAGCCATCACTTTGTTTTAAAATTAATGAGCAGAAAGTATGCAAAATGCAACAACCAATGAGAGCTTGCAAAAGGTAGTTCAAATAGAGGTTGATTTTACCTAATGCATTATGCATATTTTGGCCTAAATACTAAGAATTGGGATGTCCATAGAGGTTCCTGCCATACCAGGAACCGATATTACATAGAGTGAATACAATGTTCTTACATGTATATAATTCTGAAACATGGACACTTACCATAATATGCCAGAATATATTATGGAATTGATGCACTATGATACGTATTTTTTTTTTAAATGTGTGAAACTGTCTATCAAATGTGAAACCCTAGGAAACGACCAAGTTTGCAAGATAATTGGAGAGAACCGACGATCATAAGAGCTCTATTATGTGGGAGTTCAACAGTGTGAATTGCATACGGCGCAGACTCGACATATACAGACACATGCACACACTCATGCGCACACGCACGCACTCATGCACACACACACACTCATAAACATCATACACAGTAGTAATATGATGAAAACATAATTGACACTGCAGTAAACGTCTGTCTTTATGAAACTTCTACAACTTTCAATATTCAACCACTGCGAGGTCCGAGTAGAAAGTGACGGCGACCAGAAGTGCCGCCGCTGCAACCCAGCAGAACCTCCACACGAGACCACCTCATTAATGACACCACCTCCATGATAACTCCATTTATCGCCGCCCCAAACTCTCAAACTTCTCTATTGAGACTACTTGAGGTTAATCAAGGAATGGGTTTATTGAGCGGCTGTACTGTAGTGTGTAACCTGCTCAGACATACGGCCGTGGACGGCGCGCCTCGCCGCCGCTGCCGCCGTGTGCACGTGCACATGTGTGCAACACAGGCACCTAATGGTGAAACAGGCTGTAATCATTCATCAAATGTCATGACACATATAGGTAGGGTGAATGTAAATATTTCAAAGCAGCAATTTTGCTAATGCTTTGTCTTCCTACTAGTATGTGTCTTTCAATAAATGATGAACGTCAATCACTGGAGTGCTTCTCAACAACACATAAATGCAACTGGGACGTTTTACGCAGGCACACACCTGTTATGTAAGCAATATCATGCCAGCGGCATCCTATTCATACTGACTATTGGTATTGATTGGTATTGATTTGAGCTCTTTTGACATAAAAAAACGACTTAAGTCCCATCCCTTTAAAACGTTACTTCAGCTATGTCGAGCAAGTGGTAGGAACTTGAAACACACATCTATACAATCACATCACTAGTTATAATACGCATTGTCAGTGGCAAGACTGTGCATCCAATGATAGTCAAGAAGCTGGTTTCATTGTAAAGGTAATTGTGGTTGTTGATGGTAGAAAGCTTGTCCAGTTTGTATCATCAACACCCATCAGACTGTACCTTACTCAAGAAGGGCATATGCAGGCATGGGTTTTATTCTTAGCATGACCACTGAGCTCATTGAATGATTCAGTGTTAGTTATATCTTGGTTAGATCTTGATTAATATTTCATTCAAAATACCCGACCTGTCATCGGAATGGGGTGACCGGGGGGGGGGGATGAACCCCAGTGATCGTATAAGCCCCTATTTAAGGGCTCGTATGTGGACGATGGACGAGCACAGTATGACGTATGCTTCCAATTGAATACGGATGGTAGAGATAAAAAGTATCCCAGTTATGGGGACATTCCCTGCCGCATACCCCCACCAGTGTCCCCTGCAGGGATCTCCACTAAATGCAATGTGAGCACAACACATGTATACCCGGTCGTCAGGTACATAAAAGTGCCGCTTTCCACTGACCCTGTTTTACTGCTTGCCATGACACCTGACTGTGCTTACCCTAGCTCACCATGACGCTGCTTAAACACGGCAACAAACATGTGAGATCTTGTGTAAGCCGGCACCGTCGGTGACCAAGTACAAGCTACAATGAAAGCTGTAAACAACTTTCTCTTTATGAAATATAGATAACTGTCCTATAGTACATCGTGTTCAGCAGTGCTTTTACGTTTGCACACAACAACATAACGCCCCTTTGTTAAGTGGAGTTTACATATAATACGCGACTGATATTTTCTATTAGTAACAGCATCTGCATTCACTTTTAGGGTGGTGGTCCTTGCCTCTACACATAAATCAATGCACATATAGTATATTGGCAAAGTGCCCGAAATTGAATCACTTCTGTGTCGCCGTTGTGGTAAGTTTGAACAAAATGGATTCATCGGTCAACTTTCTAGCTTGTCAAGGGACATACATAATGAATAGTTAGTTACATACAAACGAAGTGATCACAAGGCTTTCGCTTCATCTGCTGAAGCAACGCAAAGACCGTCTAAATTCTTGACAGTTAGTGATTTCAATTCCTTATCCTTAACACTGTAATTATTTGTTTTAAAATGAGTATTTTTGGCATAGTGACAAATAGACAGAATATTACCACATTTGACCTGCTCATTGCCCTGCCTACTCGTGTGAGCGGAAACTCGTATATCTCCACACGCATTTTACTTCTCACCAGTTTTCAGTGTGTTTTAGAAAACAGAAGGCCGTACCTTTTTCCAGAGTCGTCTTGGTGTGATTGGCATTGTCCATCCGTCGGCAGCCCTCCGTGTCAAAGTATTTTCCGCTGCTCTCTACTGTGTTGCCCTCTAGGTTCATGCGTGCGCACTGGATGGCAGCAAAAGACTTATCCGTGGATTTAATTTCCTTATTGAGGGTGTACCTAACCCTTCTCACACTGTCTGAATTTTCTTCTCTCCCTATTGCCAATGGCACAAATATCCACAGAATAACGAAGTAGAACTCCATGTTTAGTTTGCCATTTCCCTATCAGCAGCAAAGCACTGTGACTACGGCGACTCGCTGCCTACAACTTTTATTCCGTCTGTTACTACCTGGTATTTATCTATATTTCATAAACAGAATGAGCGTTTTCAACAACAATGCTATGTGTGTTGAAGATGATGAATCTTTGATGAATGTCATTAGTACATGTTCAACCTATTGTTTTGCCATTTTGCCCAGTGTTTCACACTGCTGCTGTCATGTTTTACCCGCTGCTTTGCCCTATGACCGAGCTCCTTGTCACCTCACCCCAGTCCTGTCCGCGTGAACACCTCATGGCGGTTTGTGCTTCCACGGGAAAACCCTCACCTACCCCCCATCTCACCACCACTACAAAATGTCACTAGATGATGATAGCTCTAGATGCTCTACAAAAAACGTCAGGCATGAGAAACAAAATATTGTCAGCCTTTTTGTTTTGCCTAGTGTGCATATTTTGTGGCCACAACGTATGAGATGGTTTGTAAGAATCGTCTGTGACATTTTAGTTGGACTGGATGGAAAGGCAGGCTCATGGGACCATTTTGAAATAGCACACCATAACAAGGGAACATCTGTAAGAACACCATCAGCGAAGCCACCTTTAAGCGGATGATCACATACATTGATGAAGTTACCCCTCCAGACTACTTGGAAAAGCAAAACATTGATCCAAATCAACAACTTAATAATCCACAATAGGAATCCACAGGCCGAAAAAATCGAAATCACCATTTTCGGGGCCCCAACCAGGCAGAAGTGTGTCATTTGCTCCAGGAAATTAGCATTACTCATGGAGCATCGTGAACAACCGAATAGATAACACTGTAAAATACAATTGTGTCATACGTATTTGGTGACATTTATCTATGTATCGTAAAGGGCAACTTGTTTACATGTTTCCTGCTATTGTTGAGCCTTTATGAATATTTTAGGAGACCAACCAGAAGAGTTTCAATAACATGTTGATTGCGACATTGGTTTAAACTAGAGGTGGGACATTTGGTGGGTTTTAGTCTTCGAACCTTCGGGACACTTTACCGAACGAACCTTCGAACGTTCGTTGATAAGTAGGTAAGAAAATACTGAACTTACAACACCCAGTCTGCAATAAAATTGGAAATTGAAACATTGCGTAGTATATAGCCTACTATCATGTATGCGATTACGCTTGTAATACAAATAACAAAAGCAGACAAACAGTCAAGTGGTCATTGACTCTGTAAACAATCAAACAATGTGAGTACTTCTCACCCTAACTACTTAGACAGAAGCTAACCCGCCAAGTGACCTATGTCCCTTGCCGGTATCTCTTTGATCTATTGTTTCTTTGGCTGTTCAACTTACTTGCGTCCCTTTACAAAGTGGTGATATTTACAGACAGAATAGTAGAAATGTTCTCCAGTTAACAATAACTTAATGTTACTAGTATGCTGAAGGAGACATGGCATATACCAATAACAGCCATGACCAGACAAGGTAACTGCAAAATTATACAATACTTCACATTATTATTTATTAATGCCTATAAAAACATTTGTCTTTGCTTGCACGCAATAAATTAAGAAATCCCCGATGGACAATGTCTAATGAAAATGATTATCATGTTGATGGCATTTGCGTAAGTAGAGACTTAATGTTGATCATTGCTTGAATGCTATGCAAGTTCAACTCACAACTGACCTCAAATAACCCAATGACAGTTCACTTTAATGTGTGATCTGTGTCGCCGCTTTAACAATGCGTAAGTAATTCTTTGATTCATAGCTATCGTTTACTATGGTCTCAACATACAATGTACCTGTTAAATTATCAGTAACAACTCGCCACCTATAACTAGCCACTAGCCACTAGACAGTGAAAATAATTGTACCAGTCAGTTGATTACGTAACGATCACTTGTCCTTAAAGGTGCCATGTTCAAATAATAGATAAAAGCAAATTAGCGTCACCCAAAGGTTCGGTTGTGAAAGTTACCTTCGAAGGTATAGGTTGACGAACGAAGGTTCGAAGCTTCAAAGCTTCGTCCCACCCCTAGTTTAAACTGTGTTGGAAACCTACAGCAAATAGTTATGAAAGAATAGTCCTGTGAACTGTGCAATAGATGTATGCTGCCCCTAGCAGACGTTTGTCACCTTGTCTCAGAATTATCTGGTTTTACGTATACATTCAATAACAGACACACTAATAATGACCACTCTGCTCCATGGTAAATTTTGGGTCATAGTGCTGAACATGCCGCGAGAGAACGCGAGAACCACACCACTTACTTCGTGTTTATATTGTCGTTAAAACATGCTCAAATGTCAATAGTCACTCACACTTACATTTACATTTGACCACAAAGTTGAAGAATAAATTTGCCATTCCCACTAATACGGTGGTTCACTTTGAAGAGAAGCATGACGTACATGCCCGTAATACACAATGTAGTAAAGGGATGTCTGAGCTGCATCACCTGTCATTTACTATTTATTGCATGATAGTTTTTTGTTGCATTTCTTACTATGCAGCCCTCGTTTAACCCCTAACCACCCGCCACAACGAGGCCGGTTTATTATGTGGAATTTTATTTTGTTATTATTATTGTGCGTATTTCATAGTAGCAGCAGCAGCAGTAGCAGCAGCAGCAGCAGCAGCAGCAGCAGCAGCAGCAGCAGCAGCACTGATAAAAAGTAATATTGTCCAAGTACACCGAATCATTATAATTGTGCAATATTTGATAGACGACTCACTCATTGTGACAGATCAAGATTAAATGGCACATCTTTAAATCTACTTGATAACATTTTTTTCTGGCTTGTTCAATTTTCAAATTGGTGTAACACTGGGAATATGTACAAATCTCCGTGAACCGACGGCATGTGTTTATTTCATAAAGAGCATGTTGTTTACGACAGGTCAGCACAACTCTGCGTATTTTTATTGGAGATATTAAATCTGTATAGTTTGTACTTCGTCACTGGCAGCGATAAAGCTGGTTGAGTTGGGTTGCACTTTACTGTTAATGAAGCTGTAAATGTAGATGCGTGTTAACCCTCAATGGTAGGGAAATGTGGCCCCATATCGGAGATGTTATGTGATACTTTTCATCTTCAACATCCGAATTCTATGTGGTGCATACATCGCAAAGTGTGACTGATTGCCGCCACATACTAGCACTTACAATGGGTGCTCACCCCCAAGCCACTCACACACGCCCTCTCGCCTCACAGGTCAGTTTTTTTCTATATGAGTAAAAACCTCTAACACCAAAAAGGTCCAATATCTAGCACCAGTTTGCCTGTTGACTGCTACCCGGCAAAATTAACACGCTCGGCTGGCAGCTGATCCGTCTGACCATGAATCTTAGTCACCTGGCTCTTCAGTCATTTTAAGAACAACACCCTTGCCCACACATGCTTTTCTTGAATCTTTCATGGGTCTTGATTATAATTACATTTGTATACTAATTGTACAAGCTACATGTATCTACAGTTAACAACCACAATTAATTATTTGAGTATTACTACTTGCGAGTAGTAATACTCAAATAATTAATTAGATCTTGTGCAGATGAGCATTCAGTATATACCACAATTAACTTTACTTTGAAGAAATTGACAACATATGTTACTGCCCGGCTTTGACCTTAACACCACCTTTCTCTTGACAACATCGTGCCTGGGGTGCCGCGGCGACCCTCAGCCCACCTACGGCCCTGGTGCGGTCTTGCAGTCCTATATTGACCGCTCGTCGTTGTGTTCAGTAGCTCTCCATGTACGGCAAGGCCTGAGTTCCGGTCACCCACTGCCAAGATGGGTGTTCAACCCCTGGGTTTCACTAGAGGCCTCCATTCGAGGACTTCACACCAGTGCTGACATGCAGTGCTTCAGGTGTCCCCTACACACACAACCACATGGGACTATGTCCACAAGAGGGAGGAAAGCCACAGGCTTGCCTTGGCGGTACAAGTTAATGGGGACCTATTCCGAAGAATGGGTCGACAACCCTACTTGCTGCCCATCCAGCATCTAAGAGAGAATTGCTGCTATTCGGCTCTGCACCAGTACAAGAGATTACTAGTTCTCTAATCCTACAGTAGCCATAATAAACAACAACTAAGCTTATCAGGGTGTTGCAGCCAAGGGGCTATCCTAATCCAGTGCAACGTATAGTAAAGATAAACTTATTCTCTCTGGAGACCTACCCTACATAACCAGTTTTTCTACACTTTACAATAAAACCAGCTTCTCAACAATTCATTGAGTGCACACTGACAAAACATAACTAGTGACGTATGCGATTGTATAGATGTGCGTTTTACTGCATTTATAATTATGGAAAAGTGACAGTAATACTGGTGACCGTACACAGTAAATCGTAGGATTAATTGCAGCTAGCAATACCCAGCGAAAGTCACTTTCCCGACTACAAGTCAACCTAAGTTGAGCTTATACCCGTGCAACCAGAAAGTAATTAACATCATGATGGTATCATTCTAGTCTTACGGCCATCGTGAGTTTCGAGTCCTGCTGAGCCACTTGATACAGACCGACTGAAGTATATAAAATTGTAATAGGAAAATGCCCGATGTGAAACAGGTGTGATTGAGAGAAGATTGGACAATTTTCTTAGCCCCAAAATAATATCATAATTATATCTTTGACATGAAAGTTAAGCAAAACTAAATTAAAAGTGCACATTTTCATTGCAAAGTACAAAACCTGAATGTGATTGTGGATATTTGTGAAGATTTATAAATATTGTACCAAGTTGGAATGGTTTGTTTGTTCTTCTGTGTGTCTTCGTAGAGTTGGAATCTTGGCAACATGATTACTAGTTCAATTTGCTGTCGGGTATGTTGATGGGTGGAGAGCAAACTCATCCCTAAATAGGATTGAACATTGCCCTGTGGTGCGTACTGGTTATGTTCAGCCTGTTGTTTTATTGCTAATGGGGCTTATCAAACAGTAATAGTCAGTCAATCAAATCTCATTGCACAATGAACTAGGGTACTATATTTCAATTCTGAGACAAAATTATATTTCTTTGACGGATATAGGCGATTATCCATTTTGAATGTACTTAATGTGCTTATATACAATTGCAATTCCCAGTTTGGCGTGATCTAGGTACTTTACATCTGCACTAGATTGCTGGCATCCTTGTCATAGTTTATCTTTCTCAACTCCCCATGCAGCATACAGCACATTGCAACCGTAGCGCAGACGTGCTAATCACTCAAAATAGCTTTCACTCGCCTGACCTGCACCTATTCATCATATAGGTAGGCTACCACGGAGCAGTGTGTAACCTGTTAGTGGTAAATTTGCTCAACACCCACAACAAGACCTGACAGGTAATCAAACCCATGAACTTCTGGTCCCAAGTTTAACTCCCCATCTATTCGATCACTGATGCACTGATATTGTGTATTTGTTGGTAATATACAATGCTGAAAATTGCAGATTTGTAAACCCTCAATATTTGTAATTACCGAGTAAGTAAACTTTTGTCTGTGGTTGTGAGACCTGAATGATACCATCATCCTGAGCAGCGAGCTGTTAAAAAGTTACACAGACGACCCGTTGTCCCTGTAACCCCCAGCCTACATACTTGGTCGGAGGTCGTGCATTGAATTCCCACCTGAGGTCTATTGTTGTTTTGCATTTTCATGCCAGGGGAGTATTTTAATTACTTTCCCAGGAGTTTGCTTGTTAATTCGATTCTATTCTGCTCTGTCTCTCTGTTCAAGTTCCTGCCATTATTGTGATATAGTTGAACACATGTTTTAATGGGGCGAGAAACACACCTGTTATGAAAGTTCATCATTAATTCAAAGACATATAGGAAGATAAAGCAATAGCTCAATAGCTACTTTGAAATATTTACATACACCTTTATATGTATTTTGACATTTCCGCAGGGACCAAAGTCTTCGCAAAGCTTATTTTCCTATTTCATCCATTGTTCGTAGAACAAAATCAACAACATCTGCCCAATGGTATGAAATCAATAAGCACAGAAGACAGGCCACTGGCGCGTGACTTCCAGCAGACTTGTGCAGAATTCGTTATCAGATATGACATTAAAACGCACTTCACCTCAACCTTATTTCAGACTAATAGAAATTGCAGCCCACTTCACCATTTGGTGTGCGTGTTTCATGCACGCACGTGCAAGCACACATGCACACGGCGGCGTCGGTGAGTTGAGCAGACGACTCTCTACATTGTGGTCGCTGTAGATAGAGATTTAGGGCTGCAATAAATGGGGCTATTTTAGAGGTGGTGTCAATAATGAGATTGTGAGCCAGAGCGTTGTGTGTATAGGGCGGCTGGAGGGGCGCTATCAGCTGTGAAAACGTACCATGCTTTTATAAATCCACAAAACAAAATTACCAGATCATATATCTGTGAACCCCCTCTGTGTAGTCCATCTTGTTGCTGTGTAGCGAGGTGCCCGTGAATGCCTTTGTGTTGGAATCGGTGGTTCGTTGGTTATTGTGTGTATGATTGTCCTTACAGTACTTTTAGGTGATTCATTACTTATTTGATCTTTTCATTATTCATGCCGACATTGCAGTTACTTCAGGCTTCAACGTTAAACAGAAACCTCGCTTTTAAATACATGGGCTGTGGGGACAACTTCTCAAGTTAAAGTTCAAAGAGTCGCTGCTAATCAACTGCTTGTAACTATGAGTTTTTACATTTGAAATAGCTATACGTTTGTTAATTGTATCTATCATCTTACTATCATACTTAAAACACATGCTTTTCAGAATACATTTTGCAATTAAAAAAAAGATAAAGACATAAAAATGGTTCATGAGATAATCCTCATTTGCGGTTTTGATAATCATGCAATTAATGATTAAATATAAATTTTGTAATCAAGGCTTATTGTCTATGATCTCTAACAACATTTTAGGAGACAATGAAAGCTACTGCAAACTGTGTCCACTGCATTTTTATTACTATAAATTGTTTTATAATGATATGTGCACTGTGCATGTGCAGGATAAAAACTGGAGAATATAAAACAATAATAATGTGCAGGTATATCATACAATTTCATCAGACTTCTTCCGATAGTATGTATGTATAGATTGATTTTATGATAATTCCAGCATGTTACACTTGCAGCTTTGACATTCTCGGTCTAGTTATCCGCAGACCATTCTCAAGAAGGACATCACACGGGTGTGTTGCACAATGAAGTCAATCCATACATACATGAACATGCTGAAAATTAGTATTAGATTTTTAAAAATACTTATAATAGCCCTACATATAACCACACAGCAATGTGTGTTATTTTGTCTGACACATTGAAACAATTGCATTTATACTGTGATTGAATAGTTTACGTGAGATATCAATGTATGTAGAGATACCAATGTATGTAGAGCAGACATCGGATTCCTAGCCAGTTACACAGTGGGTCAGCTAGGGATACGACGATTATTAGTTAGGGATATGTATGATTAGTAGTAAAGAATGTTAGAATAGCAGTTGGGGGAGGGGGCTTTACAAATGAATACATAGAGATATAATCATCCAGAAAAATAATGCTATGAATTAAAACAAACAGGACGTATTTCATGACACAATCTTGCACAATATGATTTTATTTGTATTTCAATACACTTGGACAAAAAGGTAGGGAGTCAAATTTGGATTTTGCTCCTTGTTTTACCTTGCTTTGTTTAAATCGTCGATGTCTTGGTGCTGATTCTTCTTCCATAATACAATATGTATGTGTCGGGGCTTATGAAAATACAAAACTCTTATATCACCATACTATAACAGACGTGTGTCATTTTATTGAATCTAAATTTACATTTGAATAATCATTGTCAACAGATGATATGTACCAAATATAAATATGATTGCAGCTTCCCTTATAAATACTCTACTTGATGTAATGACTATATTCAGTGTGTTATCAACATAGTGCATAGTTTAAAGGACGTTAGAACAGAAATGAGCATGACACCTTCTGTGCACATCTTGATTGGATATGCTATATTACATTTTATAAGCTGTACAGCAGGTAAACATTACATTCCCAGCTCTTTACAGAAAATTGAAGTTGGTATTTCTTTTTGGACAGGGAGGAAGGCTTTCTTAGTCAGCTGTGCTAATATATACTTCCATGAATTCCATGTATCTGTAACTGCTTAGTAGTTCTTAGATATTCATCTGAGCTGGTTAAAATGTTGCAAAAAAGAAAATAAACCATATCAGCATCAGGTGTTAGTAAACGTTGGAAACATTGAAATGGCATAACTTCCCATAGCCTGTGTCCCTTGTAGACAGAAATGATTGCTTGCTTAATCTATGTCTTCCTGTGGTGATTGTAGCGGTAGAGCCAAAGGTTGCATATAATAAGGCATTGATTGTCTCATTGTACTCTACTTTAAAAGGCTCCCAGACCGGACAAGATGCCATCAGTATCGCTGTGGATGATCAGTACAAGCTGTACGTTGATGGCAAGTATGTAGGAAGCCACGACAAGTGGACTCATGCGCTGACCTATCCACTGGAAAGGCGTCCATCAGTGATTGCTGTGTATGGCTATAATGTTGTGAGT
>CM032662.1:46875243-46905517 GCA_019095985.1 Streblospio benedicti
ATATTCTAAAATGCTGAAGGACTAGACCCGGGCCATCATTAAAGATGATCGTGTAAAAACTTTCTTACAAAGTAAGGAGGAGACTAACATTAAGTAGCCTTGTTATCCTTTTTTACAGATGGTGTCTCCGGGGGTCTATTGGCTTTAGAATGGGTCTCCAATCAATGCATATACTAAAATGCTGAAGAGTTAGACCCAGGCCATCATTAAAGATGATCTTTAAAAAACTTTCTTACAAACTAAGGTTGAGACTAACACATAGTAGCCTTGTTAACCTTTTTTACAGATAGGGTCTACGGGGGGTCTATTGGTGTTAGAATGGGTCCTCAATCAAAACATATACTAGAATCCTAAAGAAGTAGAACCAGGCCATCATTAAAAGTGATCTTGTAAAAACCTTCTTTCAAATTAAGGTGGAGACTAACACATAGTTGCCTTGTTACCCTTTTTATACAGATGGGGTCTCCGGGGGTCTATTTTTGTTAGAATGGGTCCTCAATCATACATATACTAGAATTCTTAAGAACTAGACCGTGGCCTTCATTAAAGGTGATCGTGTAAAAACTTTCTTACAAATTAAGGTGGAGACTAACAAATAGTAGCATTGGTACACTCTTTTTACAGATGGGGTCTCCGGGCGTCTATTGGTGTTAGAGTGGGTCTTCAATCAATACATATACTAGAATCCTTAAGAAGTAGACCCAGGCCATCATTAAAGTTGATCTTGTAAAAACCTTCTTACAAATTATGGTGGAGACTAACACATAGTAGCCTTGTTACCCTTTTTCAATGACAGGGTCTCCGGAGGTCTATTGGTGTTACAGTGGGTCCTCAATCAATACATATACTAGTCTCCTGAAGAGTTAGACCCAAGCCATCATTTGAGGTGATCTTGTAAAAACTTTCTTTCAAATTAAGGTGGACAATAACACATAGTAGCCTTGTTACCTATTTTTTAAAGATATGGTCTCCGGGGCTCTATTGGTGTAAAAATGTGTCCCCAATCAATACATATACTAAAATGCTGAAACGCTAGACCCAGGACATCATTAAAGGGGATCATGTAAAAATTCTTTACAAATTGAGGTGGAGACTAGCACCTATGCGCTTGTTATAGCCTTGTTACCCTTTTTCACAGATAGAGTCTCCTGGGGTCTATTGGTGTTAGAATGGGACATAAATTAATATAATAGATTCCTTAACAAGTAGACCCAGGCCATCATTAAAGGTGATATTGTAAAAACTTTCTTACATTTTCAGGTGGAGACTAACACATAGTAGAGGGCCTAGATGGGGGGGTCCTGATCCCACTTCCCACCTAAATGCCCAAATACCCACTAACCACTTAATTTTCGCCAATTTCCCACATCCCACTTAATCTTAAGGCCATTACCCACTAACCACATCGGCACCCTCATAACCCCCCTCCCCCCTTTCCCAAGCTCCAGGTTTATGCGTACGTATAGTCTTTCAAAAGACCTTATATCTAATAGTTTTTATTTCTATTATTACATAAACAACTCGTGTCAATGAGCAAGTATAATTGTGACGGCCTCTAGCTCTAATAGATATGAGGTCTTTTACAGAACCCTAGGAATTCCACTGATATTAAATATGCAGCCTCAGACAACCTGCCCTGTTACTGTGTTATAGCCTTTAAAACCAGAGTAATCACTAGCAACAGCTGCAGAGGCAACAGAACATGTATGCATGGGTGATCAGGTAAGGGTCAGCCAAGATATTAAGTATGTAATCCTGATGTGTTTCTCAGTTACTTGTACATGTATGACTTTGTTTCTTTTTACCAAAATGGATACACCTTCAAATACTAGTCCCCCAAAAGTTAAATACAGTACACCAATAAAAACAAATAAGAATGTCAGACTTCAACCTCCTACATACCATAAGTGCCTGTTGTGTGACAAAGAAAAATTAAAATCATTTGATAAAGTAAAACTATTTGAGAATGTTCATATCCAATCTTTTGCAAGCTATGTCTAATTGATTCATTATCCATGATCAGATAACAATAGAGTATCAAATAAACAAAATATTACAAAACAGAACTTCATCAAACATTCGCCAATATGAATAAACAGTACCAAATGCTAAAACTTCCCATTACTAAATGGGGCTGGCTTATTTGTGAATTAATGAACCAGAACCACATCATAAATAAACAGTACCACGTGCTTAAACGGGAAAATACCCAACTACAGCTGGACTGCTGTTTCTAAAATAGAAGCCATGTGCTTTTAGTAAATGACGTCACGTTAGCAAAACTCTTTGCAAAATTGACGTCATACAGAGGCTTTTAGAATAGGCCTTAATGTCAGATCATTTAAAGGCCTTGAGATAGGCTACCGTACGTATTGTGTTAGTATATCTTTTATAAACACCAATTAATGTATTATTGATACACGGCTTTGCCTGTTATCACGGTGCATGTAATGTTTAAACTACTCATGTTTTTGTGCAAATTGGTATTGACCATGTATATGAGAACAGGACAAGTGTGTGTATTCAGTGGTCAATGCAGTGCCATACGGTGAGTGTCCTGGGAGGGATGGAAGCAGACTAATTGCCTATGGCCCTAATTAACAATGTATTATATAAGTGTATATAAGTGTATATAAATGGGAAGCATATAATCAGTCATGTCTTTTCGAGGCAGCAGTGCCGGGGACAAATCCATTGCCTATTGTCATTATGCAATGAGAGCACTCATGTGTGTTTAGTATTGTATTTACAGTTCTAAGAATTCGATTGCTCATTAGTTACGTAAATTGGTACATTTTTCATCTACCTCAACACAAAAAG
This sequence comes from Streblospio benedicti, assembly GCA_019095985.1. NCBI lineage: Eukaryota > Metazoa > Annelida > Polychaeta > Spionida > Spionidae > Streblospio > Streblospio benedicti. The sequence goes on from CM032662.1 coordinate 46,878,064, forward strand.
ACTAACTGGTTGACGGTTTCAGCAACTGCTGTTGCTATAGTATTAAAACCTCTCTCCATATATGTTACCCGTCCCATGCTAATATTGGATAACATGGTCTGTGCTCTTGTGTGCTACGTTTTCCCCGATGATCATCTGAAAGTTCCCTTGGTTATCTCCTTGTGATCATCCATGTGTTCTTTCGGATGTGTGCCAATTTCATGACGGTTCTCCGACAAATACATTGGTATAGTACTTAATCAGATTAGAGTACATGACCCCGGAGACACTATCTGTAAAAAAAAGGTAACAAGGCTGCAATGTGTTTAGTTAGTATCCACCTTAATTTCTTAGGAACTTTTTACAAGATCACCTTCAATGATGGCCTGGGTCTACGTCTTAAGGATTCTAGTACATGAATTGATTGAGGACCCATTCTAACACCAATAGACCCCCGGAGACCCTATCTGCAAAAAAAGGTTAACAAGGCTACTATGTGTTAGTCTCCACCTCAATTTCTCAGGAACTCAAGATCACCTTTAATAATGGCCTGGACGTACTTCTTAAGGATTCGACTAAATGTATTGATTGAGGACCCCTTCTAACTCCAATAGACCCCAGGAGACCCTATCTGTATAAAAAGGGCAAGAAGGCAACTATGTGTTAGTCTCCACGTTAATTTCTAAGGAACGTTTCACAAGATCAACTTTAATGATGATCTGGGTCTACTTCTTAAGGATTCTACTATATGTATATATATTGAGGACCCATTCTAAGACCAATAGACCACCGGAGACACTATCTGTAAATAAGGCTAACAAGGCTACTATGTTTTAGTCTTGACCTTAATTTCTAAGGAAGTTTTACAAGATCACTTTTAATGATGGCCTGGGTCTACATTTTTAGGATTTCAGTATATGTATTGATTGAGGACGCATTCTAACACCAATAGACCCCCAGAGACCCTATCTGTAAAAAAGGGTAACAAAGCAGCTATGTGTTAGTCTCCACATTAAATTGCAAGAAAGTTATTTTCAAGATTACCTTTAATGATGGCCCGATTATACTTCTTAAGGATTCTAGTATATTTAATTATTTAGGCTCCATTCTAACACCAATAGACCTCCGGAGACCCTATCTGTAAGAAACTGGTAACAAGGCAACTATGTGTTAGTCGCCACTTTAATTTCTCTGGAACGTTTTACAAGATCACCTTTAATGATGGCCTGAGCCTAGCTCTTTAGCATTTTAGTATATGTATTGATTGGGGACCCATTCTAACACCAATAGACCCCCGGAGACCCTATCTGTATAAAAAGGGTAACAAGGTAACTATGTGTTGGTCTACACCTTAATTTCTCCGGAACATTTTACAAGATCACCTTTAATGATGGCCTGGGTCTACTTCTTACGGATTCTAGCATATGTATTGATTGAGGATACATTCTGAAACCAATAGACCCCCGGATACCCTATCTGTATAAAAAGGGTAACAAGGCAACTACGTGTTAGTCTCCACCTTAATTTCTTAGGAATTTTTTAAAGGATCACCTTTAATGATGGTCTGGGTCTACGTCTTAAGGTTTCTACTATATGTATTGATTAAGGACCCATTCTAACACCAATAGACCCCCGGAGACCCTATCTGTATACAAAGGGTAACAAGGCAACTATGTGTTAGTCTCCACCTTAATTTCCCAAGGAACTTTTACAAGATCACCTTTAATGATGTCCTGGGTCTACTTCTTAAGGATTCTAGAATATGCATTGATTGTGGACACTTTCAAACACCAATAGACCCCCGGAGACCCTATCTGTATAAAAAGGGTAACAAGACAACTATGTGTTAGTCTCCACCTTAATTTCCAAGGAACTATTTACAAGATCACATTTAATGATGGCCTGGGTCTACGTCTTAAGGATTCTACTATAGGTATTGATTTAGGCCTCATTTTAACACCAATAGACCTCCGGAGACCCTTGCTGTCAAACAAGTGCCACAAGGTTATAATGTATTAATCTCCACCATAACTCGTTAGAAAATGTTCAAATTACATAACATAATTGTCTAGTATCAATTCTAAATGGATTCTAGTTTCTGTATTGATTGCCCACACCTTTTTAACACCAATGGACACAACCCAGAACAAATATCAATCACCTTAATAAATTAATAACAGTTGATAATGCTTAATACATCAAATGCTTCCCGTCACATAACATGATGAAATTAATCATGAATACGCCAGCTTTAAATTACCGTGTTACACCTTTTTGTTACCCTTTTATGTTACCCTTTTTGCCCGGAGAGCCTCCCCGTAGCTCTACGTGCAATGGCAAACAGACAAATTCGTCAGAAATTTTTGAACATGTTCAAAATTCGTTGACGAAAATACTGGTTGGTTTAGGTTCGTTACAAATAGTTATGATGCGTATGTGGGTCTCAGAACATTCGCACATATAAGTAACACTTCGTTTGGCTCAGCAGCGTGTCGTACCATGCATTTTGCAACGTTCGATTCCGCCTCAATACGCCCAAGTTGACGCCTTAACACAATACGTACAGATGCGTTGCACAGATTCGCATATGATCGCCTATGTGTAAAGCGGGTTTAAGGCGTGCAAGTGACCAAACAGCTCTGCTAATCTAGACCATCTGCTTGCGTTTATATATCGTTTGGAAAGGCATATGGATAATGTGAAGGCTTGCAACCCCAAAACAGATGTACATCGAGGTGCTCTGTCTTCATGCCGTTACCTAACAAATATTGATCCATTTCAGCCAATCCAACCAAAAATGATAATTTCGGCCATCTGAAACAATAGGAGCTACCATCCCCTGTGTGAAATTGGGGGGTAGGGTATTTATGATTAAAGCTGGCCTCCTCTGGTGGCTGTATGATCGGCGTTTTCAAACCACAGGGCTCGCTACTACTTTGGCCCATGCACTGCTAATGTAGGCCATGTATGTGCGGCACAGTGCCTTTCTGGGTCGTCTTTTGTGACTTACTGGTATGTGAGCACATGGATTTGTTTGGATGATTGCCATTGAGTTTACTTCATATGAGCTTGAAGAAATATGAAGGGGCCTTCCGGGTGCAATAATTGGCAACTGTTTGCGAATTCGAGGACTTAATTAATAACAAGGGTCACATCGTAGAGACGATAAAGTCTGTCATAAAGGAAGGCGCTTACCTGTATTGACAACACTCCAACAGACAGAAGCCACTGCCACCAGTAACATCCAGCAGAAACCCATTCCTTCTGTCCCAGTGGAAGCAGATTACTCCAGTGCTACGCCACCACCAAACTTCCTATTGTGATTGAAAGTTATCCGCAGTATAATGATGAGGTTCACTTTGGATTTTACCGCTGCCAGTTGAATGCACTGTCAAAACTGATGTTTTTCACTGAACTCACTGTCGTCCGTAAACTTTGCAGTCCACCATCACATCCCTGTTAACCTCCCGCTCTCGCTAAGGCTGCAAAGCCAACTGCACCCGGCACAGTAAGCTGGTTGCCAAGCTCCACGTCAATAGACATTGTCTCGCTGCCACTCATTGGTCAGTTGCGATCTCTGACGTTCATTGGCTGGCGAAAACATCACACAAACATTCCAATTGGCCTGTTTGACACTCAGACGTTTACTACAGCTCGACAGTTGTTGCATTTGTGTTGTTTCTATGTATGGCATTGTTTGTCTCTTTGCTTTGGGATCGTTCGCAAATGACGTCACCTGCTGTTTGGTGTCCCCCTCCACCACCCCCTGACCTTGTCATCACCTTTCATCAACTTTGCAACACCCACCTCCCCACCGCCTAGTCATGATGTAATCTTTGCCACCCCCCCCTCCGTGAAATGGTTTTGTGATGACATTGTGCTCAAATAACATTGAACTTACCAGTTTATCTTCACGATAGTATTGCAAAACCTTCAAATATGAACAGAACAGCAAAGCATTCACCTCGGCTCCGGATATTGTAGAGCTGCACGGGTGGACTCATACGATGCATATTGAGGGAGTAGCCTTGCAACAGATCTTAACAATTTCTGTCATATACCAAAAGATGTGGAAGTTTGTCTTGTTTTAGGGTCCAGCTGGTGCCCATGTGAGAAATGACAGGAATTTCTGATATAAACAGGTTTCCATGGTAATGTCACCATAGAATAGGGGAAAGGTATATTAAGAAAAATAACATATAAAGCTGTGTATATTTTAGCTATAGATATGCTTGATGGCTTATATAATAGGTATTAGAATCCTCTATCTGTTGAATACCAAAATTTATGTTTATAAGCTAATAAGCATACATCTAATTACACCAGCACCGTACGGTACCAGACGGCAGACGGCACACTGCCCCCTCCCCACCCCCCGGGCCTAAACCTTATGGCGTTTTGAAAGATGTGTTTGCACCAGCTTGTACTAAATCATATGGAGAACTGTTTATGAAATTGAAGGAACATTATGCACCTGAACCACTCTCATTGCAGAGAAATATAGATTTTATATGTGTACCGTATCCCCATGCTTTTAAAGCCCTCAGTAGCTCAGTGGTTAGAGCGTACGACTTGAAAACAGGAGTTGCTTGCGTCGTAAGTTCGCGGCCCGGTCATGGCAGACACAGTGTCGCCAAAACCGATACGTCATACGTCTGCCACTGAGTTGCTGATTTCCACCGAAGCACGTCGCCACCGTACAGTGTTAGATTTTACGGTAGCGACGCCAGCGGAGGTTGGAAGCCTCGAGCGTGTCCCGTGTAGAGGAGAGCCACACCTCAGCACGTAAAAGAACTCACCTAGTTTGAAAACTATAGCTAGTGTGATCCCCCCACCTCTGTGGCTCAGTTGGCTACCTAGCCTGCCTCTGGAGAGGTACATGTACAAACACCACGTGGCCTCCCATTCACGCGTTGCCTCATAAGAGGAGGCCAGTCTCTCATCTGAGACTGGCTTACTTGTGAATTACATATCCAGATCCAGATCCAGATCCACTGAGCTTGTATTTAGGATGCGCGTTTATATTGATAATAAGCTCATGCGCTCATATCTGAGAACAAACCAAATTTTTAATAAAAGAGGAAAATGTTTAAACTTTAAAAAGTCATTTGTTTGTGGTGGAAGTGCGTACTAGGCTAGTGGCTGCTATTCTACATACTAAATCATTGTTTTATTTTGATGCGCCACTTTTTAGGAGCTTTTCATAATGCAAACAGTATGGTTTCTCGTTATGGACTCGATCTATGTTCAATAAATGCTTCTAATATCGCAGGATTTCTTTTCGATATGTAAATTTGCCGGCCGTTGATCTGCCATATTTCTTCACCAACAACAGACGAATGAAATGTTATATTTTTATTTTATGGTCTCTCTACCTATATTAATATGAATGGCATAAATAAAGTCAAAATAAAAGAAATGATTTGCTGTTGAAAATCCACCTCAAATGATAGCTATCATGACATTTAATGGCTTTGAGGAACAAGCGAGTGATAATGGGTGTCTTTCTTTGGTTTACTCGAAAGACCATCTAGCCAGGGAGTTCAAATTTGGGTGCACCCTGGTTCTCGCATTTAAGAGCATGCGCTTGATGTCAAAAACAAATTCAACCATCAAAAGGCCTCAAAACATCATGTTTTTTCAGTTATAAGCGCGGTGCTTTAATGCACGGGGATACGGTAACCAGAAATCTGGTATGGGAAGTTTATTTCAGAATATCTGTTGCTGTGAAAAAAGTAATCACAGAATTCCAAGTTTGAAGGCTTTCTTAATGCGTAGGGCACATCACGCCGCAAAGTCAGTCTACAGTCAGTACCTTGAAATCGTTGGTTAATGTCTACCTTTAGGCATTTATGCCCCTGCTAGAAAAAGCGCTATATCTATTCCCTTGCCGACTTCTATGTGCAGTCTCCATTCTATGCCACCGCCGAGACTCCACACGGTTCCTATGTTTACCTTCCCCACATCATGACCATTTGATGACTGTAGCCTCTCCATGTTTTTCCCATTCTCGCCTGTAAAGTATTGAGAGGCAATCGAGAAATGTGCAGTTTTTAAAATGATGTAAGTGTTTCAAAGCACCACCATTGAAGCATCACAGACTGTTGCCTTGCTGCAGGTGCCGTCTGTGGGTCTGAAGTGTCGCACGGCGCTGCTACCGAACGTGTTCCCCATGTACTGGAACCCGTGGGAACCCTTCTACACCCACACCGTGTAGGTACAATGGAAGATCTTTTGGTGCTTGCACAATTCTACTGTGCAATCACAAATCTACTGTCGCTAATCACAATTCTATAGTGCAAAATGGCACAGTGAAAAAAGAGAATGCACAGAAAAAGACAGACGATTTAGCAGCTGTAAAGAGAAAAAGACTGTAAGTATTGTTGTTCATTCTATGAAAAGAAAATATGTCTAGATGCCTACTACATACACAAATCAAAGGACTGAGACTCCCTGAAAAGCCGAGCTTGAGAATGTTATGCGGCTGGGAGTGCATAGTAAAATTTTCTTCAAATGCTGTCAGTAGAAATATAAAAACAGTTAGCAACACATTGTCTACCCCTAGATAGATGACTAAATACAAATTCATCCCCTTGATGATAGTCAGCACTGCATAACACTTTATAATCCATCCTATTTGTCTTTTTCCAGCTTAGGGTGAGTCATAACGCAAATACTAGTCTAGCACAATCATTTCATTTTCTCTAAAAAAATACTTCTTATCTGTGTACATAACTGTGTCGAGACATAATAAAGCAAAGTTCTTGTTGGTCTAAACTTGTAGTGGGATAATTGGCCCCTTGGTAAGGCAAATCAATGGGTCAATTCTGTACTTGAGGGGCCACTATTTTTGCCGTAAATTTTGATCATGAACAGTTTCAATAAATAATATTTAAAAAATAACTCCAGTGTTCACTTTTATGCTGAGTAACCATGACTTATAGTGAAATAAAGTACAATGGTTTACGTAATGTTTTTCATATTTTATTTATTCACACATCAAAAGACGGCAGTAATATTTTATCAGCATTTCCAAATCATTGATCTTAAATCAAGAACATTTGTTTCATTTTAAATAATATTTAACATGCATAGGCAGAAAAATAACATCAACGTGCATCACTTACTACAAATCTGTCTGCACATTGCACAGAGGGTAAAACGATTATTTTTGATAACTGTAAAGGCGCATTAATGGCGGTTTTACCGGCTGTTGCTAATGCTTTAAATAACTCAATATTGTTACACGGTAGTTGTAGTGGCGTATTAATTTTGATGGCTACAATGTAATTGGCGTTTCCCCAGCTCATTAACATCGGCGATTGTCGGCTGTTCAGTTTCATTGATAAATTCAAATTGGGCACTAATTTCAGCGTATGAATGTGCTTATTTTAGAGGTAGTGGCGGTGGACAGGGAACAGAATGAAACGCCTACGACGACTATAAAGCTCGAGTCTTCTGCGAAGCTTCGGCTTTAAAAACCAGAAATTCTCACTGCTAAATTTTTAGTGTGCAAATCTAAGAGGCCCAAACAAAGAGGCTGCTCTTACCGAAACAGGTATGCACATGATCTTTCACAACTCCATTGTCAATCAATTTTACTGGTTGCATAATTATTATCATTTTTTTAGCAGCAGCCCTTCAATTTACGTCAATGTAAAAAATCACTACTTTTGGGCTGGGCAACAAAGCTAAATAATAAATGGGCGTGCCAGAGGCAAGTGCAGGTAAATGCAAACCTTCATATTTCATTATGTCGTCATATTCAGAATTTTCACACAGCAATGTCGGCTAATTGCAAACGTGAGCTGCTGAGCATGATAGAGCGACAGTTAGACAAGTAAGTGTAGCATTGGGCATCGTATACTATCTATGCGTATACTTGCTATACAAACACTAGTCTTATCCATATAGACATATTTCTGACATAGAACAAATATTTTTGTGCATGTGAATAAGAATAGTGGTGATGATTGGGGGAGGGGAGGGGTGTAATGTAGTATGTACACACTCCCCTGGTCATGATCCTGACTCATGGGTATTGAGAGAAAAAATGATGGCTGGCGTGCCATATATTTTACTTCAGTGATATACTGCTATGAATATTGATAAAATTGATGTATGATCTTTCACAATCATTTTATGGGGAAATATAAAGACATATTGAATAATGTTTAAGCTAAATTAAGTTATTTAGAAATTAAGTCACTTAAACTTTTAAATGGTGTAGAAAGAATTTAAAAAAACTTATCAAAATCTTAAAATTTGTTTTAAAAAGGCAGATAATGTAAGAAAAGCAAGATTTTCTGGTTGGGTGGTATTTTTATTCCAGCAATATGTAATTTAAAGATATATAATACATATCTATTATAGATATGTTAAACGAGCTAGAATAAACCAATAGACTAGTAAAAGTAAGGGTTCCAACCAAAAAGTAATTGATAAATAAACATGTGACCTAATGAATACAATAAAAACTATAGTCCCAAAATGTTAACTTTGTTGCAACTGTTCAAAACTGAAAAGTGGTTAAACTCTTCTTCTCACAACAAACTTCCTCTTACGAGGTACAACGCAGTCTGTGTCACATGGAATAACAGTTGTCTTCCTGTCGATCACGAGTCTCCTTTTTCTTGACATATCCGTGGAACGCGAAGAACTAGAAGTATTGACTTCCCTACTCTCTTGTTCAGATTTCGGGAAATACTCCTTAAAAACGCCATTTGGGTTCGCAAAATCCAGCTCGGTAAATGGACGTGACTTGAAGACGAGTCTTGGTTCTTCTGTTATCTCTGACAAATCAGAATCTTCAACTGGTTGTACAGCAGTCACGTTGCTATCTGTTTCCATAGATTCTCTTTCTGATTTCTGGAAGAAATCCTTGTACACGCCATCACGACTAGCAAAATCTAACTCGGTAAATGGGCGGAATCTGAAGAAATTCTTGAAATAGCCATCGTGGCTTGCGAAGTCGAGTTCTGTAAAAGGTCGTGGTTTGACTGCAGTTACAGTTCTACTCGAGTGTGAAGAATTGAGATTGCTAATCATCGTAAATTATTTAGAAAAGTATTGCAAAAATAAAACAAGGCTTGCTTGATATATGTGATTAGCACATTGGTTACCACGCACGTCGCACGTAAGCGTACGTTGTTTGGCTACGTTGTACGCAGAACGTATTGAGACTTACGTTGTTAGTCTCCATCAACCACTTCAGAGCCTGGTTGAACGAAGGACCACTGTGGGCAACAGGGCCTGGGTGTGATTTTGTTAGCCTACTACTGAGCCTAGATCATCCAGTACCGATGTAGTTCTAAGTAGTGTTGATATAATAGACACATTAAAAGATAAAACCCTATAGAAACTGGTAGATGTTTTGCAGCTAGAACTCAACATACTACTACACGCACATACAGTTAAACCCACCCCCCACCCCCTATTAGGACCACCCCTGAGACTAACCTCAAATGGTCTTAATGTGCAGGTGTTCTCTGTATAGAGATTCGCGTGACAGCTAGATTAATGCAATCCGTTAATGTGGTTGATCTATGAGATTTCTTGGATTTAGTTGTGTTCATTCGTGACAAATGTTACATTTGTATGCATGTTCTTCAATTGGGAATTTAAAAGAATGTGTATCAGTGTGTATCATACATGAATATTTGATTCTAATACTGATAGAAATTAACAAATAATTTAATTGCATAGAAGCTTATCTGTAAATGTTAATTTTCTTTTGAATATTGAGTCACTGTACAATTACCATATCAAGGTTTTTAAGTTTTTTTTATGGCAATGTCCAAATATATTATACAAGTGGAATGAGAGAAGTAATTTGTTATGGTCAGCAACCTGCTAGCCCGTTATATATTTGTAAGTCTTCACATCTGGACAGTCGAGTGCATTATGTAAATGTAAAGGTTGCATTGTGGTCAGATAGAACCAACATTTTGGTAAAATGTTTCATGTTTAGTATGATGGAAGTTCATTTATCCTGAATCTGATGGACATATGTTTATATTTGCCGAAAGCTCAATAAGTAATTGAACTTTTTTTTATTATCCTGTTTAAAATATAAACATATGGTTTCATGTTTGTTTTTGCAGAACAAAATAAACACTGTGTTTGTAATGTTTATTCTTCTTTTGTTTCATCCACTTCACCATTATGATAATATTTTCATGCACACGCTTCTCTCATTCATTAAAATAGGTTACAAAATATTTCTATTCATTATTACACACCACATTCACCAACCGGTACCATTCTTTACCATTCTTTTTAAGTCCACCATGATACATGGCTAATAAATATTGCTTTTATCTTCAATGTTGTCTTCAGAGGAATTAACAATCAACTTCAAAATGTGATGTAGTGCACAATTGAAAATACAAAAATGTGACTATGAATATCATCATGAATAGTTTTATATTTGGTTTACCACTTAACCAAGACAAAATACGTATGTATGTATTGTATTTTGTTGCTCATACCAAAATATATTTAGTTACTGAACAAGTTTATAATGATTCTATTAGTTGATTTCTTTTTATGTTAATTATGTCATATATTCTTTGCACTATTTAATTTCAATTTGATGCTTGCTTGTAAGTACAATAACATATTAAATACACAAACATGGAATGTTTAAAATTGACATATTGTAATATCACTTTGTTTATGAAATAAACATTTTACAGGATCTTATGACATTAGAAAAATATTTTTGATTTTGAGAATTTTTAATAGTGTTGAAAATAGTAAGTCCAGCACAAGATGGGATCAATCAAGTTACTATCTCTACTACCAATAATGTGCTTCGAAATACATAAAAAAGTGACCCTCATTACACAAAATTATAAACTGAACATACTTTTCAGGTGGGCTTTCTTTAACAATCCTTCCACTTTTGCAAAAAGTTCAGTACAATTTCAGAAAATATTTAAAAAGTACCTGTTCAAGAACATCAACTTGCTCAAGAAGAAATTTCACATTTGACACTAAACCGTTTGTTTTGATTGATAATTAATTATTTAATAGGTTTGTAGTATTTTTTCTTTGATTGGCGATAAATATCAAAAATAAAAACTTAAAATATTTATACTTTAATTTAATATCAATGCAATAGCATCCACATAAAAAAAATATAATAAAATATCCCAAATATATATCTATATAGGTCTACATAATTCTCTATCATTTAAGACCTATCTAAATATATTTAGGATATTTTATTGCAGACAAGTTTTGACAAGGATGCTATTGGATAGAAAAACCAATAAATATTTGAAGTTTTAATTTTGGAAATTTAGTGGCTAACAAAAAATACTAAAAAACTTGTGAATCCATTTGTCATATAATTGATCAAAAGAACAACTAATTAAGAATATTCCAACAACATATTGTCACTATTCTTATCAAAATTAAATTGAAAATACAATTCTAAATCAACCATGATTTTACATGTAATTACAATAACTTGTTAGAATATGACTTCTACAGTAAATTGCTGATAGCAATAAATATTTACTTGATAACAGAATGCTATCCTCGTCTAAATCCTTGACATTTTAGCTAAATTTTTACATCATAATTTTCTTGGTTTTGAAATTGCAATTTTACATCTCATAACCATTAGAGCCTGGGGTTGTTCTAAACCTACAAAAAGCTGAAAAAATTCGGGGGAAATTTTCATTATAATTTACAATCTTAGAACAACTTTTTAATATTGTTGTGTTCCCCCCCTTCATGTAGGAAATAGAAAATGGCAGGAAACTTTAAATTTTTTTGACAAAAGCTCCTCTGTGTTTATGTTGGGGTTCATTTAAAAATAGTAATCATAGTTTTGAATCAAATATTGGACCTACCTAGGTAGAAATTTAAATTTGGGGAAAAAATTTATACATGCGTTTGAATAAAACAGCCAAATATTAAAATCTGGGGGGAATTTTAACAATTCCTAATTTTTACAATCTTAATGGAAAATAGAAAAAGATTGCATGTCTAATTAATTTTGGTTACTTCTGGGTGTTTTTTTTTCTAATTATTTGAAATTAAATTGTTATTATTATGGATGTGTGACTTTAGAATGAGCATCAAAGCTCTTAAGCTTTTTTTTTGGAACTGCAGTAGAAATTAACAAAATAATTAATTGCATAGAAGCTTATCTGTAATGTTATTTTTCTTTTGAATGTTGAGTCACTGTATGATTACCATATCAAAATTTAAGTTTTTTATGCTTGTGTCCAAATATATCATACAAACCCTATAGAAACTGGTAGATGTTTTGGCTGCTAGAACTCACTTTACTACTACACAGTCACATACATTTTTGAACCGCCCCCTCCCCTCCCCCCCCTATCTGGACCACCCCTGAGACTAACCCTCAAATGGTTAATGTGCAGGTTGTTCTCTGTATAGAGATTCAGAACCAGCTAGATTAATGCAATCCCGTTAATGTGGTTGATTGATGAGATTGCTTGGATTTAGTTGTGTTCATTCGTGACAAATGTTACATTTGTATGCATGTACTTCAATTGGGAATTTAAAAGAATGTGTATCAGTGTGTATCATACATGAATATTTGATTCTAATATGATAGTTTTAACAAATAATTTAATTGCATAGAAGCTATCTGTAAATGTTTATTTTCTTTTGAATATTGGAGTCACTTCATGATTACCATATCAATATTTTAAGTTTTTTTCTCTCATTCATTAAAATATATTATACAAGTGGGAATGAGAGAATTCATTGTTTGGTCAGCAACCTGTTGCCCCGTGCTATGACCAATTCATTATATTTTTGTAAGTTTTCACATCTGACAGTCGAATGCATTATGTAAAATGTAAAGGTTGTATTGTGGTCAGATAGAACCAACATTTTGGTAAAATGTTTCATGTTTGAATCTATGATGGAAGTTCAAAAATTTTATCCTGAAATCATGATGACATGTTTATATTTGGCCAAAAGACAATAAACTGGGTTTGATGTTTTTTTCATTATTTTGTTTAAAATATAAACATACGGTTTCATGTTTGTTTTTACAAATAAATTTTACACTGTGATTGTAATGTTTATTCTTTCTTGTTTCATCCACTTACCATTATATTTTATTCAATCTTGTCTTCATTCAATTAAAATGAGATGTTACAAAAATATACAAAAATGCATTGAATACCACATTCAACTACCATTTTTTTAAGTCCACCATGATACATGGTTAAATACCATAGCAAGAATTAAAATATTTTGTTGCTCATAAACAAAATAAAAACATACCAAAAATATATTTAGTTACTGAACAAGTTTATAATGATTCTATTAGTTGATTTCTTTTGATGTTAATTATGTCATATATTCATTGCACTATTTAATTTCAATTTGATGCTTGCTTGTAAGTACAATAACATATTAAATACACAAACATGGAATGTTTAAAATTGGACTTTGTTTATGACATTATGACATTTAGAAAATATTTTGATTTTGAAATTTTTAATAGCGTTGAAAATAGTAAGTCCAGCACAAGATGGGATCAATCAAGTTACTATCTCTACTACCAATAATGTGCTTCGAAATACATAAAAAAGTGACCCTCATTACACAAAATTATAAACTGAACATACTTTTCAGGTGGGCTTTCTTTAACAATCCTTCCACTTTTGCAAAAAGTTCAGTACAATTTCAGAAAATATTTAAAAAGTACCTGTTCAAGAACATCAACTTGCTCAAGAAGAAATTTCACATTTGACACTAAACCGTTTGTTTTGATTGATAATCTAATTACGAATAGGTTTGTAGTATTTTTTCTTTGATTGGCGATAAATATCAAAAATAAAAACTTAAAATATTTATACTTTAATTTAATATCAATGCAATAGCATCCACATAAAAAAAATATAATAAAATATCCCAAATATATATCTATATAGGTCTACATAATTCTCTATCATTTAAGACCTATCTAAATATATTTAGGATATTTTATTGCAGACAAGTTTTGACAAGGATGCTATTGGATAGAAAAACCAATAAATATTTGAAGTTTTAATTTTGGAAATTTATTGGCTAACAAAGAATACTAAAAATTTGTGAGTCCATTTGTCATATAATTGATCAAAAGAACAACTAATTAAGAATATTCCAACAACATATTGTCACTATTCTTATCAAAATTAAATTGAAAATACAATTCTAAATCAACCATGATTTTACATGTAATTACAATAACTTGTTAGAATATGACTTCTACAGTAAATTGCTGATAGCAATAAATATTTACTTGATAACAGAATGCTATCATTGTCTAAATCCTTGAACCTTTAGCTAAATTTTTACATCATAATTTTCTTGGTTTTGAAATTGCAATTTCACAGAATATTAGAAATACATTGTCCACGTGTACCTACATATTAGGCTAAACTTATCTTAACCAATGTGTACAGATTCACCGACTCCGTGACATAATACACCATTGATAAATGCCTGATTCATCAGTTTCTGGCCTGTACAGATCTGAAGCGTATCCAATAGTTAGGACAAGGGAAATATTACTTTTGTAAGGGGTCTATTTGGTGTAATCTGAGGCATGTTAAATGGGGCAAAAACTCTGGAAAGAGAGGCTTAAACATTTGGAGATTGAACTCCCCAATACTTTGTACTTATGTGCATTAGACGTGTGTCATTGCGCTTCTTCTATCAAACGATGGGAAAAATGGACAATGATAGGAATATCAAGATGTGACCATATATTTTATGAATTCTTATTTACAATAGCTGAATATTGGATATCTATATTCTATATACCTTTGATATTTCAATGGCAGTCAGCCATCTTTTTCAAAGAAAAAAATCTTTGAAAAAAAATAGATTGAAATATCAGAGGTATATGAATATACAATATTCAGCTATTGTTAAGAAGAATTCATAAATATATATATATATAGTATCAAATACATAGCTAATGAACTTGTTTAATAAGATGTGACCAGTGTTAAAATAATCATCTGCAATTCATACTATGAAATTTGAATGTTTTTGAGCCCTTTATCACACCAATTTTACAATATTCATTAACACTGACTGGTACCATTATGTTAATTTCTATGATGATGTCAAGTGGTGTCATCTATTTCTTGATATTTTTCTCTTGTTTCTAGCATAGGAGACACAGATGTACATGCACCTAATAAAATGTCACAATCAACCACATTACAGTAGAGCTTGTTATCTGGATATTGTCGGTTTCAAATTTCTATTATCTGGAGGACATTTTTGTTTTCTGTCCATAACATCTCTGTTATCTGTTATCTGTACAGAATCGAGACAACCACTTTCTGCTGTAATTGTTTTTGTTTAATGTATAGCAGGACATAGATTCTCCAAACAAAACTTGTTTTTCTCTAAACCATGTGTTATGAATTTTATTGCCTTCTTTCCATCACCAGGTAATACGAATTTTTGTATAAATGTGTTAGCTTTGTGGCGCCATCTATTTCTCGGTGGCAGAACCTGCGGCGGGTGATAAATGGAGATATTCGCAGACGAAGACGCGGAAGATCTTGTTGAGGTCGTCGACGGACGTGTAGTCAATGTTTTTGGCGTTGTCGTTAGCTTTGTGCCATACGTCCGGGAACGGGTACGTTATGAGGTGCAGGATCGGAACTTCTGAACGGGAAAAAGACGTGGTCGTTATGGAGCAGAAACACAGGTGTGAACATTATGACATGAAAAGGGACGAGTCAATACTGAATACCGATTGGAACAGAAAACTGGGACAATAAATAGACATGAATTTGCAAGAGAGTGGATATTATGGAATATTAGCAAGGTCTGAGAGCACGGTAAAGTTTAAGGTGCAGCATTAAAACGACAGAGATAAGACACATGAATAGTTCATGTTCTTATGGTAAATGGCTAAATTATCAGGGCGAACAGTTCATTATGAGAAAAGTAACAAGCCCATGTGTGAGTATCATCAGTATGATGAGTCAAGTGATCCAAACCTTACTCCATTTCTGCATGAAAACGCAATGCCATCTCCATCTATATAGAAGAATAGAGCAAACTGTGTTAACCGTGGTACCTACACGTTAAATAGGTACAGGTCATTGGGTTGAAAGAGTGTGTGAGTGATTGATTGAGTGATTAGCATTGTGCGCTGAATGTGCTGCCAATGCAAGTATGCCAATAATGATCAAATAATGATCAATAAGTGTGCCACAATGACCTGGTATAAATTGTAAAGTCGTGAGAGCAAGACTTGGATCAGGACTATAAACCACCACATTTACATTTACATTTAACTGTGAAAGAGCCATCGGCTAGAGCATTGGATGTTCTGACAGAATGATGTTTTACGGCACTTTCATCAATCTGTGGGCAATATGGTGCTGTCTTTCGGTGTTAGTAGACACATTATATTGTACTCTGAGATCTTGCATAGATTGGCTCAGTAAGTGACATTAATGGGACAATACTGGCTACAGTTTATGAACAAAGTGATGGCTTGTTATACGTATTGCTCTTAATGTTCTACAGTATAACTTCCAAGTGAGAGACGGCCTCTAAAACAAGACTATCTTTCATGGTTCCAAGTAAATGTAAATAAATGTAAATGTGGTGGTTTATAGTCCTGATCCCAGTCTGGCTCTCATGACTTTACAATTTACACCAGATCATTGGCACACATAGTGAACATCATTTGATCAGTTCTCGCATTTAGCGCACAATGCTAATCATTCACACGATCACTCACACACTCTTCCAATCCAATGACATGTACCTATTTAACATTTAGATACCACGGAACAGTGTGCAACCTGTTAGGGGTAAGTTTGCTCAACACTTACCATCAGACCCGACCGGGAATCGAACCCACGACCTTCTGGTCACGAGTCCAACTCCCTAACCATTCGGCCACGGAAGTTTCAGACATTCATAAAAAGTCACAAAGATTCATAAAAGACCACCCCTGTATTGAAACCACCAGAGGATAGTCCACATAAAGAGGGTCTACTGTACAGCCAACTCCTAACATTAATGATATCACATTGTAACACCTCCGAATATTGACCACTTATAAAAAGAAACCACTTCAAAATCACAATATTTCTAGTGGTGCCAAACCTGCATAAAGACACCACCTCCTTACTTGGGGCGTATCCACGGTTTAGGAAAAGGGGGGCAAAAAAGTCCACCACGAGCAGTTCCGGGTACATGCGACCCACCAAAAATGTGTTGTGTAAAGGTGCCATTTGGTGCAATCTGAGGCATGTTTAACGGGGCAGAAACTCTGCAAAAGAAGGGGCTCAAACATGTGATTTTGGCTGATGGATAGGCCAATGAATTCTATTGAGATGACGGTTACTTACTCCTCTTGAGGAAGGGGATATGATCATCCTCGATGCCTCCGCCTCGGAACAGCTCACCCTTGAAGTATCGCTGACTGGACGCCGAGGTGACGGGGGCTGACAGAGCACCAGCCTTCATCAGACGAGACTCTGGAGGGTAAAAATAGTCGGGGGTTTCACATTTCTGTTACAAAGTGAGTTTATCCCTTGGCGTTTGTGGGACTAAAATTTGCTAATATAAGATAGTTAAAATCTTCATAAAACTAAATGCATTGTGGAACATAAAAATGATTGATATGCAAATATTACAAAACACAGAAATAGACTTTCCTACAGCAAATACAGTGAAATAGACTTTTAAGTTGTCACCTTGCTACGGTGCAGGGTTTAGACTAAGTGCTTTTGCTGCTCCTTCATGCCTTACATGGAAATTAGGCGCATTCAAATTACAATGTAAATACAGTGATGTAAAACCCACCGACCGAAATCGCCACTTTTTACCCCATGTGAGTTTGGATGGTTGTATACAATTATTACTTTAGCACTGTCCCAATGTTATTGTCTCCAAATCATGCAACTGACCAATAGGTTATCTGCCATATACAACCATGCAAGGGCCCAAATCCATTATAGTAAAGGCCTGGCCCGAATTGTCAACCAATTCAATACCTGGACAGCTGCAATTCTCCTGTATATACACATTCATGTAAAAGCCACCAGCTTAAGTTTATACACCTTATACAACCACCCAAATGCTCATGGGCTTTAAGGTTGACAGTTTTTTGAATCTAAAAGGAGTTGGTCTTTTACATGAATGTGTGTTACTGTGATATGTCAATAGTCTGGACAAGGTCCAAATTTGGGGTGGGCCTTTACATGGAGCTGGGCTGGTGGGTGGATGTAAATAGTAAAGCCCATGTGGATTTGGTGGATGACTGCATGTGTGCACACAATATATGATTATCTAAACACGCATGGGCTCTTATGCTGAGAATGTTTCACTTATAATTATGGTGGTGGCCATTTTATATGATTGTGTATTTTCAATATTTTTCAAATGTGTGTTTTCATTGGAATGTCGATGGTCTCGATTTTGATACGGTCCCAATTTAGGGGTGGGGCTTTACATCAGAGCGGGCCCTTAGGTAGCTGTGTACATATGTGTATGATGACGATATAGGGAACAATATATTTGGTATATGCTTTTGTTATCTCATTTAAAAGTTGAAGATGTGTTGAAAACTATGAAAGAAAACAATTCCATGAAACTATTTCATTCCAAAGCAATATTTATTCATTAACATTCATCAAACGATTAAAGTGACATCTCAAATTTATAAAAAGTAATAAACATCAAAATAGATAAATGCAAAAGTGAGAAGATAAGGTGTTCAGAAAAATAACTTCATAATTTCTTTTCCAAGCATTATATGCTGCGCATTTTAGTACATCCAGGTCTATATGACATGAATAGTTTCAAACATTTGCACCCAAACATAAAAACAGCATGGTAAAACAAAAAGCATGTTATGCATAAATAGGAATGAAATAAGAAATACCCTAGATCTGATGAATCACCGGCGTTACTTAAATGGTACAATTAACATGCCTTCTCTAACATGAATAATGTACCGTAAAGCTCAAACAGGGAACATTCCATAAGTAACAAACTTTCACAGTTAAAACTCTTAATTTGATGAACCATTATATGTAAATTATGCAAATCATTTATAACCTATGAACACAGAACTACATATAAGGTGTTGTCAAATACAAGATTTAACAGGATATGTGCACTCTAGACCTACATACAAAATCATTAATATACAAATGTATGCATGATGAAACTGTGTATAATGAGAATCATGTAATATTTACACATCTGTAAAGCCAATTGCAGCCAATATGCTAAAACTGGTTATGCAAGAAAACTAAGATAAAAGTTTAAAAATTCTCAACAAGTAAGAATTTAAAGATTCTTTATTGTGCTTCAGAAAACCTTATTCAATCAATGGTTGCCGGGTTAAAAGTCAGTTAAATGTAACTATTATGTACTATTATGTACACGACATTAATCATCGATGTGATGGAATGTGCCGTTCATAGTCCAGCGTTATTATCCATGCAGTCAATTATTTTAATGTTCTTTGGGATCATACTCAATTTTCAATCACATATCCATACAAATTCCACTTACTTAATCATGTGGTTCACGTCATTCAATAACGTGGTTCATAAAACCATTGCTATATCCAGTAATCATCATCATAATAAAGATAAGCTTTTGTCACTTCTCTTATCATTACAGTGGTCACCTGGTGGGAATCATTGTAAGTCAAAGAAAATCAAAATACTGAAATTTGCTTTCAAACCCCCCAAATATCACATATCACCCAAATATCACATATACCCGGTACAATAACCATTTAAAGGAAATGCACTGAATGCAGTGAGATTGTCCGGGGAGATTATCAAGGTCACTGAATGGAATGGATGATGTCATTATTGTCTTATCCATAAATCAACAGCAGTTTGTGCCGGCTTCTCACAGGCGCTGCATCTTCATGGTGGCCACCCTGTAGGCATAAGACCACCCTCTCCAGCCCACCCACAATATACCGTCATCACGAGGATTGAATGCAGTGAAGCCGCTTTATGGCGGTAGGAGGCGGTGAGGTGCGCCCAGAAGCAGTTTTTTTGTGCGCGACCACCAACCGCCCCGTACCAGTCGTTGCCCCGCCTGTTCCTTCAGGGTCATTACAGTCAAAATCCGCAGATGGTTGTCCTGGTCGATGGTGCTGAACCTACTGTCGTTGTGCCATCCTGTCAGCGAGTCGCCCTGCGGTGCCACTGTAGTTGCCGATGAACAGTCGGTACTTGAGTTTTGCAGAACCCAGACTGAACGTGGAGTACTCAGCATAAGCCGTGTACCCATCCCAATCCTCCAAGTCCACTCGCAGTTTGTATTTGTAGTCGGTGGTGAGCTGGTGCATCTGCACCAGCCCCATCCAGTGGGACCCCTGGGGGTCACCGAATCCAGCCTCATATTCTATCCACTTCTTGTAGGTGAAGTCTGTGAGGTTGTCCTGGCGGTGGAGTATGCGGGTCCAAGCCTTGCCGTCAGACGTCATCTCACAGTAGACACGCTTTATCTGGCCATTTCCAGTGTTCACATCATACACTCCACTGACATCATAACCTTTAGACCTAATGTCCTCACAGTCTTCTGATGCACTGCTCTCAATAACTTTCTGTGTGGTACTGTCCATAACATTGGGTGTAGAACTCACCACAGCATTGTGCATATTCCAACACTCGCAGATTCCAGCTTGCTGATTCTTGTAAGTAATTGGTTGATGACATCGTTCTGGTTCACTAGTTCACGTTCAAGTGCATTGTTCTGATCAGTGAGTTTTGTGAGTTCGGATTCGATTTTCCAGTTCCACACACTGACCAATCCACCAAACACCAAAATCAACAACAAACTCATGATGACGTTCACTTTGTGTCGTGTCTTAGCATAGAGTGACTGAATAAATCAATTTGAAATCAGCACTACCCGTTGAAATAGGAAATAAAGTTTCCATCATGCATTTCTGCTCTGTTGATCTTTAAGTTTTAGCGTATGTCGCATTCGTTGGCAAACTCTTGTCTAAATTAGGTCCCATGATGTTTTATATTGGTAGGTTTTATCTTCTGTAATTTTCCTTCCATTATGTAAAAGCGTTACATATTGTTTCAAAGTGATTCAGAAAAAATGACAGGATTTTGAAGCTTCTTCCTTTTGTCGCTTTTTCTTCTTTTAATTGAATTCATACAGCTCACTCATTGCGCCATCCTACAGAACAGCCTGCTATCATAAATAAAAATCTTTTTTTTGGTTCATATTTATTTTGCGATGATCTCCACATTTGACCTCCAGACACGCTTGGGAAGACATTATGATGATGCCAACTGACCAATAGGTCATCTGGCATATACAACCATGGAAGGGCCCAAACGCATGTAGTAAATGCCCAGCCCCAAATTTTCAACCAATTCAATACCTGGACAACTGTAATTTTCCTGTATATACACATTCATGTAAAAGCCACCCCCTTTACCTTACACAACCATCCAAATACTCATGGGCTTTAAGGTTGACAGTTTTTTAATCTAAAAGGAGTTGGTCTTTTACATGAATGTGTATCACATTGACATGTCAATAGTGTGGAATAGGTCCAAATTTGGGGTGGGCCTTTACATGGAGCTGGGCTGGTGGGTGGATGTAAATGGTAAAACCCATGTGCGATTGGATGGCTGCATATGTGTGCACACAATATATGATTATCTAAACACCCATGGGCTCTTATGTTGAAAATGTGTCACTTAAGGTGGTGGACGTTTTACATGATTGTGTATTTTTATTGGCATTTTTCACATGTGTGTTTTTATTGGAATGTCGATTGTCTTGATTTTGATACTGTCCAAATTTAGGGGTGGGGCTTTACATAGGAGTGGGCCCTTAGGTGGCTGTGTACGTATGTGTATGATGACGCTATAGGGAACAATATATTTAGTATATCGTAATCGATCTTATTAGCGCACAACCCCCAATAAGCGTACACACACCTGTTAATGCAGATAAAATATTATACAAATCTTGCTCTTTTTACCCGCGCCATATTGTAAGACTATGACATGCCGCTATTTTTCCGTATTCGGATTACCACATAACCACCCGGGCGCGTTGTGTTATCATGTTCTGTGGGGTCAAAGTGAGAAAAATGCATGAACCACGAAAAAATTGTTAGGGTGCCTTTATTATTTTTTTTTTTTTTGCTGAAATTTGTTTTTGTAAGTGCACTGTGTGCTTATTGGAACAAATATGGTATGCTTTTGTTATCTCAGTTAAAAGTTGAAGATGCGTTGAAAACTATGAAAGAAAATATCAAAACGATTCTATTCCAAAGCAATATTTATTCTTTAACATTCATTAAGTGATTGAAGTGACTTCTTAAATTTATAAAAAGTAATAAACTTCAAAATAGAATAATGCAAAAGTGAGAAGATAAAATGTTCAGCAAAATAACTTTATAATTTTTTTGTCCAAGCAATATATACTGCGCATTTTAGTACATCCAGGTCTATATAATAGCATGAATAGTTTAAAGCATTTCAACCCAAACATAACAACATGGTAAAGGAAAGCATGTCATACATAAATAGGAATGCAATAAGAAAAACCATTAATCTGAAGTATCAACAACATTGCTTATTAAAAGGTACAACTAACATGCGTCCTTATGAATAAAGCGCAAACAGGGAACAACATTCCATAAGTGATTTATTTTCACAGTTAAAACTCTTAATAATTGGACGAACCATTATATGTAAATTATGCAAATCATTTATAACCTATGAACACAGAACTACATATAAGGTGTTGTCAAATACAAGATTTAACGGGATATGTGCACTTTAGACCTACATACAAAGTCATTAATATACAAATTTATGCATGATGAAACTGTGTATAACGAGAATCATGTAATATTTACACATCTGTAAAAACAAACTAAATGAAAAAAATTACAGCCAATATGCTAAAACTGCTTATGCAGGAAAACTTAAGCCAATAGTTTTAAAAATCTCAACCAAAGCGAACACCCAAGTTATGGAAGTCAGCATTAAAGATTCTTTATTGTGTTGATGACAACCTTATTAAATTATGGTGCTGAGTAATTAAATGTAACTACTTTGTAAAATGTACAGACAGTCTGACTTGACATTAATCATCAATGCATGGAATGTGTTGTATATAGTCTAACGTCATTATCCAATTTTCAATCACATATCCATATAAAATCTCCTTATTTAATCCCACGGTTCACGTCATTCAATAACATTGTTCATAAAATCATTGGTTTATCCAGTAAACATCATCATAATAAAGATAAACTTTTGTCACTTCTCTTATCATTACAGTGGTCACCTGGTGGGAATCATTGTAAGTCAAAGAAAATCAAAATACTGAAATTTGCTATGAAAAATCATCCAAACATCACTTCTATAGTAAATATACCATAATACAAGGCACCGCACTGAATCCTATGAGATTGTTACCGTCACTGAATGGAATAGATGACGTCATTATTGTTTTATCCAAAAATCAACATCAGTCAGTTTAAACATCACCGTGGTGTAGTGGTTATTGTGCCGGCTCCTCACAGGCGCTGCACCTTCATGGTGGCCACCTTGTAGGAGTAGTAGTCACCTCTCCAGCCCGGCCACTGTATGCCGTGGCCACTGGGCACGCGGCCGCCCTGGAGGTGGAGGTAGGGGCCGGTGAGGCGAGCAGCGAAGCAGCTGCCGTACCACCAGCCACCGGTACCCATGCCCGTTCCACCAGCACAGTTAGCATGCCACCGATCATTATCCTGGTCAATGGTGGTGAACATCATGTTGTTGTGGACTGATGTCATCGAGTCGCCCGCGGTGCCGCTGTAGCCGCCGATGGTAAGACGGTATTTGTCAGAGCCGGCACCCACACTGAACGTGGTGTACTCAGCATAACGTGTTCTCCCCCTCCCAGTCCTCCAAGTCCACACGCAGTTTGTATTCCCGGCTGGTGGTGAGCTGGTGCATCTGCACCAGCCCCATCCAGTGAGAGCCCTGGGGGTCACCGAATCCAGCCTCATATTCTAACCACTTCTTGTATGTGAAGTCTGTGAGGTTGTCCTGGCGGTGGAGTATGCGGGTCCAAGCCTTGCCGTCAGACGTCATCTCACAGTAGACACGCGCTATCTGGCCGTTTCCAGTGTTCACATCATACACTCCACTGACATCATAACCTGGAGACCTAATGTCCTCACAGTCTTCAGATGCACTGCTCTCAATAACATTAGGTGTGGTACTGTCCATAACATTGGGTGTATAACTCACCACAGCACGGGTTGTGCTGCTTTCAGCAACACTCACAGATTCCAGCTGGCTGAGTTTCGTAAGTAATTGGTTGATAACATCGTTCTGGTTCTGTAGTTCACGTTCAAGTGCATTGTTCTGATCAGTGAGTTCAGTGACTTCGGATTCCATTTTTTCAAATCTGTCATTTGTATCCTTGATGTTTTTTTCCATCATGGCAGCCAACCTTTGGATTTCAACATTACCTTGCAAGAAGCATTCATTATCACACTGACTGTCCAGTAGCGTGGATTGACTCCACACACTGACCAATCCACTCAACATCAAAATCAACAACAAACACATTGTTTCTCGTCTACTTGGTATCGTGTCTTAGCAGAGACTGTCGGAATAATCTGGTTTTTTGAATTCAAAGTTTAAAACCTGTTGAAATGGGTAATAAAGATTCAATCACGCATTTCTGCTCTGTTGATGATGCAGCTTGGAAAGTCACTTTGAAACATGTGAAGTTCACGTGTTTCAAAGTCGCTTGTGAACAGCAATATCAGGTTATTGCCCATAGATATACACGTACTGTACTTAGAGTAGTGCAGCTCTATTATGACCACCCAGGAGACAGAGTCCATGTGGTCTAAATAGTGAGGTGGTTTCTTCATGGAGGTTCAGGACGGTATATTTAAGGAGGCTTTTGACCATGAAATACAGTCTTATTATAGCAGTGGTCACTCTACAGAGATGGTATTATTGGTAAGTTTTAGTGTATGCGGTATTCATTGGCAAACTCTTATCCCATTTAAGTCCCATGATGTTTTATATTGGTAGGTTTTATCTTCTGTAATTTTCCTTCTATTAATGGAAAAGCAATAAATGGCAAACGTTGTTATAAAACATGACAGGATTTTGAAGATTCTTTGTTTTTCACTCTCACAAGGTCACGGCTTTTCTTCTTTTAATTGAATTCATACCACAATAGATCAACTCACTCATTGCACTATTCTTTAGTCACGGATATTCTGATTTTGAGTGCGGTTAAAATCTACTCATTCACAGCTATTATACTGTATACAAGTTCCAATCCAATGCAAAACCCTAACCCCATGTAAAAATCCCATTCTCCCGTGTAAACACCCATCCCCAAATTTGTACAGTATCAAAATCTAGACTAATTTTTAAAATTAGTTGGCATTTGGATGGTTGTACTCAGTACCGTAATAATAACTGGGAACTCTACAGGGTTGTGATATTTGTTACCGGTGTTTGGTGTCATGTTATAACCAGCCCCTGTTCTCTATGCATTAGTTTACGCAGTCACGTCCTTTCACGTGTAGGAAATTTCCGCCATCAAAGTGCAAAAAGCATCTAACAATATAGAACACAATAAATAACAACAACTTCTCCCAAATCACGGCATTTTCCGCCATTCCCCTCACGACTGGCCGCGATATATAGAGTGTGAACAAAAGCCGGGCGGGCGATAATGGGTGAACCAAGACGGAGCGGGGATTACCCACAAAGCCGCGAATCTCCCAGCTCGTTAGCCGCTTCCTGACAGCAGACGTGATTCGGAGGTCGTGTGAAGGTCACAGCAGCATGTAGGCGCAATCAGGGTTAATTGAATTATGGGGAAAAAAATTATTACTGTTATTTTCGGGAAGCTGATATGCTTGAATATGTACTTTTAGTTTGTATTTCTTTAGACCTGCAAATAAGTGGTTTATGGTAATTGAAGTATAAGTTTTACTTTGCTTTTGTTTTGTTTTAATTGGTTTTGTTTCTCTCATGGCAGTGGTTTTGATATGGGTTTCAATATTATAATTTTGGTATAGCTTTATTTAGAACAAGCAGATATATTGGTCAAATAAAGACTTATAGCATCTTAACTTACTTTTTATTAGTATTATAAACTTAAGAGATGCACCACAGAGATTCTTCCTGTTATATATGACATTAATTATTTGGCCCAGTGATACTTGTCATTTATACAAATTTCACCCACAAAAAGCACTTTTAATGTTTTAACGCTGTCAGCCGATTGCCTAGATTTATACCTGTGTAATTTTATTGCACTGAAATGTTTTGTGCCATAAAAACACGTCTCGCGCCTGTGACATAAAAAAAACATTGACTCCTAAAAACAAGTTTTTACTGGTAAAGTCTTAAATTAGTAGTGTTTTAAGTGAAGACTGCTTTGAAATGCATAACAGTGAATATCTTCAACAACAGAAAAGTGAACAACGGAAAAACTGTAAAACAGAAACTTTTCTCATGCATTAACTATCAATAATGTAAGTAACTTATGGAGAAAACAATGCAAATCCACTACAATGAAAGGATTTGTGATTGCAAATTGAGTTTCGTTGTTGTGGACAATCCCTGTACTTTTTCATAATAGAGGGTTATTAGGGATGGGTAATATTGACCCTCTTAACCCTCCAACATGGCGGCACCGTTATGTTCCCAGTCAGGTCACACCCTCAAATTGAGGACTAATTTAAGCCTGTAGAAGATAAACCTGGTTAGGAGCAGTAGAAGTAAAGTAAATTTGAAACATACCTATATTTTGTAGGCGCTTGAACAGTTTATCTGTTTTTTGGGGAAAAGCTGCGGAAATCAGGATTCTTATAGCCAATCAGATCCAAGAGAATGTGGACATCCTGAAAATAATAAACAAATAAATTCAGTTTTACATGTCAAGCTTCTGTGACAAATAAAAATACAGTGGAACCTCTCTATAAAGACATGAGGAGACTGGCCACAAGTGGTCTCAATTGAGAGGGTGTCTTTTGATTGAGTTTCATCCTGACTTCTTTATAAAGGACTTGGACTTGGAAATACGATTTTAATTATTTGGAGGTGGCCTCTTTGTAAAGGTCTTGGACTGATAAACGTAGTCTTACTGTAGAAGTTGTCCCTTTATATAGGTGATCTTAATGGGAGGTTTTATTGTATAATTCACATTGAGTGATAGCTCTACATGGAAACTCGTGTTACTGAAAAACAATGAAAAAAGTAATCAAAATATCGAATGAAAACAATGGTCAGATATTGTGAGACACAATCTGCATTTCCTCTTGGGACATCAGGTTTTCACAGAACAATTTGCAAAACGGCAACATTATATCGTTTAAGTGTATGAAATACTAAATTTCAAATGCAGTTGAATGACTCAAATTGGATATTATTTGCTTATGATCAAAAGGATGAAGTAAAAATGCAAATAT
>CM032662.1:46905617-46941049 GCA_019095985.1 Streblospio benedicti
CAAACATTACAGTAATGCAAGTTGTGAATGGGGGTGCAGGCATCAGTCTTTGGATAGACATGATAATTCTTTATTTAGACTCTTTAGAAATACAGTGTGAAATGATATGTACAGATGCCAATGAAGAGACAGAAATGTTGAAGAAGGAAGTTTGCAAACTTGAAAGAGAGACTGGCAGAATTGGAAGAAAACAACGGGAGTGTTTAAGTCCAAGTATGAAGGTTTGACCATATGAAATTGTTTACAAATGCCCTAATCTACATGTATCAAAAATCTATTTAGATATATCATACTGACTGCCAGTTCATGGTGTTCGTAAGTGATTTTTTTTTGTGTATGATCATTCAATTACTTATCTCTGTTAAAGTAATTTAAAATGCAGATGAAATAAATTTACAGCTTTCCAGTCGCGTCATACCACATAGTTGTGTAAAGTTTGAACGAAATTGGTTCATTGGTTAACGTTCTAGCTTGTCTGGAGACAAATTCCGTCTTGTTTGTAATAAACGCACACTGCGCGTGCACAAGGCTGCTTCACATTGACAAAACGTTCACAATTTCGGCTGCGCCAGGATTTTCCCATGCGCATGCGCACTTGTTAATTATCGTTACTAAGAATGCATAAAGAAATCTCGTCTGTAAAGAAATCTTATCAAATATCGTTGAGCAGATAATACTGGATATATTATGACTATTGAGAGAGTCCATGGTGTTATGAAAAACGAAGCATTAATTTTGACCATGATTCAGCACTGGCTGTGAGGACGACGATGAAAACCCGCGTCTCTCTGGAACTCTCCGCTCCGCCGACGTGGAGGGGAGAATGTTCCGGACGGAGGGGTTTTTCCGCTGGGAAGACAAGACGGGAGCCGGCACCGCTCACATTTATAGCAACATTTGTGAACTCGTGGCGTGGCGGCTTTGTCGATGCCATAATCGCTGCCGGGACGTTATGACTAGTGATGAGTCACCGAGAGTTACGGGCAGAAACAACATCTCCCGAACACACTTTCTTTATCATGTAGCAATAAATACGAAAAATAATTTCTACACAAAAACAATCAAGGAATTTTTCACATTAAAAAGAGAACTAAGTCTAATAAAAGCATTCTTCGATTTGCCGTGACTTAGAAAAGGCTTAGAAGGTGGAACTGGGCTGCTGTTCTTTGATTTCTTTCGCATCCTCAATGAACTGCAGCACAACAACAAAGATCATCATCTATTCTGGTTGTTTGAGAATGTTACATTTATGCCAAGGGAGGTTAAAAATGCTATTTCAAGATTTCTCGAGTGTGAACCAGCGATGTGGGATGCCAAATATTTCTCGGCCATGCAAAGAGCTCATTACTTCTGGGGAAACATTCCAGGACTATACAGAGCTGCTGAATTAAATGTGACAGGTTCAGAGTCGCAACATCTTGGTAGCAGAGCGTGGTTTATTTACAGTGTTGATAGAGACAGTTATAGCACAGAACGGATAGTAGTGGATAAAATGGATAAAAGTGAACAAGAAAAGCATTATACGCTTGGTTTCAAGCTGAAAGCTGTCGATCTCGTGAAGTCTGGTTGTAGTAAAAGATCAGTTGCTACGAAAATGGGAGTGCATCGTAGGCGTATCCAAGAATGGTGTGAGAAAGAGGAACAGTACATGTGAATACAAGCATGAAATAATATAATTTACATACCGACTTTTAGCCATCCTAGTTCACAATACAATTTGCACATGAGGCAATTTCAAAAGTACTTCCTAAACTACTCTGCTGTATTCATGATAGTATGAGATCAATAAATTTAATCAATTATAACACTTGTACTAGAGAGAGCTGTATTCATGATAGTATGAGATCAGAATTTGTGATGTAAAAAAAAAAAATTTCATGAAACAAAATTTATGAATATCAATTATATTTCACTTGTACTATTAGACAAACAAGTATACATACTACAGTAGGTTTCATATTTGCTTCAGCGCCAGGCAAAAGCTGTCACAATTATTGAATTGTTATAAAATTTGACTTAATGGTACAATATAATGATTATTGAAAAAAATCTTATGTAAACTTGACAAAGCTTTAAAAAAAATGTTCATAAATATATTGAACCAAAGTTGGGTGAGAAACAAAATTGGTATGAATAGGGTTTCATAATACAGAGATATTAGCGTAAGCAATTACTTTTCTATGACTACATTTTGTGTCTTAGACACATATTCAGCACAATTACATCAGCACAATTACATTACATGGGATGGAGTACAAATATACATATTAAAGTGCACAATTTGCATGCAAATTTTTAAAATAACTTATCGAATCCAAATGCAGCTAAAATTACAAGGCATTCAATTGCAACTTGAGAGATGATCAATTGCATTGGAACAAAAAGTAAAATATTTCCATATTCAACGCAAACACTGAATGCCCAGATACACTGATAAAATTACACATGGACATAGCCATCTCAACTACAGAATTATATTGTTGATATTTACATGATGCATGATCTGAAATAATATGACGTGTAACATGACACAAAATGTTCTTGACATTCAAAATAGGTTGTTTCCAAGCACTCAGCAATATTATATGCAAACATCATAATAAAATCAGAAAGGAAAAAAAAGTTAAAATGTTCAATCCTATGTACATGTACACACACAAGGACTAAGAAAACTCTTTAAAGAGATAAGATAAACAAATGTGGATATACGACAGTGACCATTTATAACTGGATGTGAAATATTTACCTCAAACTTCAGGGACACAAGTTTTTGAAAGTAACACTGATGAACTGTTTTATGAAGATAAAATGCAAGTGTTTGTGGGAGGCACTACAGGTAAGTATAATCATGCAATAACCAGAAGAAAGAATTGCCACATGGTCATCTTCATAAACAGAGGCAGACCTAGTCATAAAAGAACTAGGTTTTACTTTATTCCTTTTTCTATTTCTTCCTATAAAAGAAAAATTATGCGTAAAAAAATGTCTGCTATTTGAATCTCGCATCTTATTATTTAAAGATTGGACCAATATCATATTTTAAAAACCTATCGTTACAATTTTATCAATGATGCCAACAGCACGGTGTGGAAGCAAAGAGAGTAGCTCGCTTTACTGTCCTTGCGAATAGAACTAAACCAGGAAATGTAAACAATGTTATAAAAGCAATTTTTATACTCAACAATAACCAATGTCTTACACCTTCATAACAAATGTTGTTTTATTTTTGAAAGCTACCCTAGGACACCAAAATCAAATGTTCAATGCTATGTACATGTACACACACAAGGACAAAGACAACTCTTTAAAGAGATAAGATAAACAACTGTGGATATGTGACAGTGACCATTTATAACTGGATGTGAAATCTTTACCTCAAACTTCAGGGACACAAGTTTTTGAAAGTACATGTAACAATGATGAACTGCTTCATGAAGATAAAATGCAAGTGTTTGTGGGAGGGACTAAATACAATCATGCAATAATCAGAAGAAAGAATTGTAAATAAAACAGAGGCAGACTGAGTCATAAAAGAACTAGGTTTTACTTTATTCCTTTTTCTATCTCTTCCTATAAAAGAAAAAGTCTGCGTAAAAGAAAAAGTCTGCTATTTGAATCTGCATCTTATTAGTTAACCATTTACCCCTCAAAACGGCCTAAATTTTTGGGCCTGAATCCTCAAATCGGCCTAATCCGCCCAGCTGATTAAAACGTGTTTGGGTGTCAAAAGAGAGTCATACAAGTCATTCGGTTTGGGCTAAGCAGCGGTGCCATCGTGATTAAAACTAGATAACTATATGTAAAACCGTATAAGGAATCATCGAGCACAATTTATTTTGATGTTTAGCTTTTATTTTAAGAGAATATAAAGAACTTTCAATTGACACATTAAAATACAAATGGCGCCATGTTTGCCATATCGCACTAAATGTAAAAACACCAATGGACAAAGACATACTCATTTCAATCTTGATGATAAATACATATTCGTGTTCCTGACAACCTAACCATTTATTATGATATACAAATGAGTTCCAAAAACTTCAGATAAATATTTTAATTATTTTCTAAATTCTGATTTATTCACTGTGCATTTACGCTGCATTTGCCACAGTGCTATACCAACCCGAACAGGGCTTCCTTTTACCATTGGAAATGTGATGCTTTGTTTCAAAAATTTGAAGAAAATGGGAATGGGGTAATCCAAAATGGTTGCTTTGTATTTTGGTGAAGAGATGGTTTGAAATACGAGCATTTCTAGGAAATTATGGCAGTTTAAAGTTGTCATGTAAAAAACGTGAGGGTAATGGGTTAAAGATTGGCACCAATATCATATTTTAAAAACCTATCGTTACAACAGCACTGTGTGGAAGCAAAGAGAGTAACTTGCTTTACTCTCCTCACAAACCGAACTAGACCAGGATATGTAAACAATGCTATAAAAGCAATTTTTATACTCAACTGTCTCACACCTTCATATCAAATCTTGTTTTATTTTGGAAAACTATCCTAGGACACCAAAATCAAGCAGATCTAATGCTTACCATATTCCCATTGTATATAAGCCCATGGGCTTATCATCGAAAATGGGCTTAATGTTCGAAAATAAGCCCATGGGCCTTTAAGTGAGAATAAGAATCATTTTCCTTGCCAAATAAATGATAGTTACGTGCATCCTGAACCACCACGAGTGACCAAAGACACATGAAAACAACATAATACACCTAAAGAAACCGTGTACTCGTATGCGTACACATACCATGAACATGGTTTGGGAGTGGCCATGTCATCATGGAAGTGAAGTTGTGTGGATTGCATGTTGACAAATGTGATGTTTATCTTAGACAGGCTAATTGGGGAGTTGGGCACTTTACAGAAGATGGGGTGGATTTGTTAGTAAGCTCTGTTAGTTCAAGAAAGGAAATTTTGTTTGGGGCTATCCCAAATATCATTACTGTAATACAACTGAATGAAAATATTCTAAATGGAGTGAAATCACAGCACACATCAACAAAATATCTCCTGTAATATCGGAACAAGGGACAAAGTGAAAGAAAAATGGAGTCAGTTAACCAGTCTAGTTAAAGGTAAAGTCACGGAGATAAATCACCAAATAAGGATAAATGATACACCACCGCCAATGGTTTCCGTCATGGAAGAAAATGTGCTTGACGTCATCAGTGTGGAGGCAGTGAATGAAAAAATCCGAATCTGCTAAAATCTTAGGTATAGAACAAAAAAAATTAAAGCTGATGGAAGAAGAATTAGAATAAAACTCGTAGTCAAGTTCATTGTGATAGCAATAGCAATGCTGCCTACAATGCACCTAATAACAATGATATAAATGGTGAAGAGATGATATATACATTTTTCTTCTTCTGGGGAGTAGGCCAAACTGGCCAGACGGGCCAGTGTTTTGAAATCTTCACTGCCCCTTCTGATACCTTACTGGCCCTGCGAGTGGTGAAGGCGCTAAACATCACTAAGGGGGTCTCAGGGCATGGCCCCGTCCCAGAATTTTTTAATCTAAGCGGTCATCAGAGGCCATATTAAAGTATTTTAAAGGGTTTTAGACAAAGCAAAAAGGCAGCCACATTAAGCCAAATTATACTTATTTGAATTTATTTACAAGTGTAATCAGAAGAAAAAAATCACTTCATGATAAAATGTGACTCCAGTAAATGGTTAAAAATGTTTGCCGAACCAAAAACTGCTGAACAGAAAATTTACGGCTAAATGTATAGAAATACACAGTGCAGATGAATTTTTAAATGAAATACCGATTGTTATTGATAGTTTTTTCCTTTGATTCTACTGTGAAATTAAATTAAGTGTATGTTATGACAAATATCACAGCTTAAGTTTTAAAATGTGCACTTATTTACTCATGAATGTAAATGGTAAGTGATTTCTGGACTAGTAATTAGGATTTGTATATAGAATTTGTTCGATGTAATGGTTTTGACCAAGTGTTCCTATGTGATCTCACAAGTCGTAATACAAATGTTCTCAAAGTAATTTATAGTGATTGTAATGGTATATTATTTAAGTGATTTATTTAACTAAATTAAGCACTGGATATCTAAAAATTTATGTGAACATACTTTTTATAATATTTTTGAAAGTCCAAAGAAATGACTTCTAGCTTTAAAATGGAAATGTTAATATTATTAGAAATGCATTATTTTTAAATAGTATGTGAGTTGAAGTGCACAGAAAAAATCAAACTACGTCCCAACAAGAAATGGAATTTGTTTTCGTGCAGAAATTGCCTGAATGGTGTACTTGAAGGGTTTTACAGTGTTAGAAGCATGATAATTCATTTTGGTTGGAATTCATGCCACAGACAAGTGAAAAAAAATGTCAAAATGAAATACCAGTTGTTATAATGCAAAAAGAATTTGCCAGAATGGTTTGGGTTTTGAGACTATTATTGCATTCGTGATGATGAAAAACCAGCAGCAGCAGTAACAGTAGCTATTGAGAAAATTGATGTCGAAGAAGAAGCCTCATGGATGCAGTTATAAACTGTTTTTCATCCCATGTGCACCAGCTTGCAAGAAAATGAGATGCACTTTACAATGATTATCTATTTATAATGTTGATGTTTCAAAGTCCCTCATGTAACACATAAGTTTATTCCCATAGAAATTGTGCCCATTTCAATAACCATTCCACGAGTGAACAATAATCTAAGGGAGGAAATTGATAACCAAAGTCTTTTAAATACTGTAAATGTCATCATGTGATCTATATCATTTTTAAAAATGTAGTCACAACGTACCCCAAAGCCAATAGATAAGTTTGCAGGTTCATGCAGGTTATATGATATGGGAGTGTTCAGTATTTGTTTGGGGGCGGTGAAATCTCAAAATTGTGACTTAAAAATTCAATGACACCCCTTTTTAGTGTGAAAAGATTTTAATGACCCACCCCCCTCTTGGATCAGGCTTAAATTTTCTTTTCGTTTGCCAAGTTGAAAGATGGACGATCATCCTGATTTCTACTACAATTATGGTGAAATACTGTTAGGAAATATGAATTCCACAGAATTGGAATGAAATATATTTTGTAAAATTTTCTGAAATTGTACATGACATCGACTTCGACGTAAGGCGAAATATATGTGAACATTTGCATTTACATTTGGCTTAAACAGTGCAAAATTGATGAAGAGTATTGATACTGGATGACTAAGATATTTGACGATGACAGATGAAGCTGGAGCCAATGGAAATGGACCGAAGACCATCCCTACAGGAAGCGTGTATTGTGTGGCCGGATGTTCTCAAGAAAGACAGTTTCAAGTGGCTGGCATGTGACAGAACACGACAAATGGACATGTGATGCTTGTGACCAAAAAGAGAAGAAGACACTACAGGATAACACTACGTACCAGCTTCCCGCACCAGCTGGTGACGTGAAGAAGCAAGCACAGAAGAGTCGGGAGAGGGCAAAAGAACTGAGAAGACTAGATCAGCAAACGTTCAAGGAACGTATGAATTTCCCACAGGAGTGTGAATAACTTGCCATGAACAGACAGCGTGAGCATAACACGTTTAATAAATGTCAACCAATCTAAAATGATTCCCATGATACATTTGAAATGATTTCTTTCCAGTTAAAAATATATATTTATATTTTTTTAATTTTATCAAAGTGTAGCTATCGGTGGTTCACATATATTTCGGCATACAAGAAAAATGGAGTTTACTCATTTCTGAATCCTAAAATTATTATGTAATTTTGATGAAGTTTAATAGTAATGACTCTGTCATATTGTGAAAAAATATTTTGTCATTTTGTAGAAATTATTAAT
This sequence comes from Streblospio benedicti, assembly GCA_019095985.1. NCBI lineage: Eukaryota > Metazoa > Annelida > Polychaeta > Spionida > Spionidae > Streblospio > Streblospio benedicti. The sequence continues at coordinate 46,913,437 of CM032662.1, forward strand.
ATTTATACTGTACTTGTATTTATAATCGTATATATAATATTATTATTTAAATATGAATAAAGTAATTAAAAAAACAGAAAACAACAAAAAAACAACGATGGGACCTAATGCAGCTTTAACTGGACTATGGAGCAGACATAAATGCTCCAAACAGAGAGACAGACAAAGACTGGTAAGTGGTAAGTGCTCAAACTGTTGCCATGGCTACAGGGCAACAGGCCCTCTGTCCCTTCAAACAGTATGTGCCAGAAGAAGTCTCCAAACGCCTGCCACCGAAGATGTTGAAGGACATAGAGGCTTTAGAAGAATACTTAAGTTGTTTCTTTTTCAAATAATAAATGATTGTTGTCATTTAACCAGGAAAGATGCCTCAACGGCGATTATATCAAGAATCATGTAGACTACTGTTCAGTTCTTATAAGGGTAGAAATGTGTTGATTGATTAATTACATGTTTGGTATGTAATAGGCAGGATCTGTTCTTTTAGAAAAAAGGTAGCTTAAATCTAGAAATAGATAAGTACTTTTATTGTGTGTACACTAACTGACGTGAAGACTAACTTAAGACTGATGGCTTTGCCCTTAAATGTCATAGGTCTTTGCACTAACTTATACTGCGTATAACAAAAGTACATCATTTGTTTGCAAAAAAAAAAAGTTTGCAGACTTGTGGCAACTTTCATCTCAATATCGCAGCAATTAATTTTTGATGATTATGGCAGAGGGAGGCCACATGATGTTGGTACATGGACCTCCAGAGGCAGGGTAGTAATCAACCGAGCCTCGGGGGTGTGGAGGCATCGCACTAGCTGTTGTTTACTAGCTAGGTGAGTTCTTTTTCGTGCAGAGGGGTGTCTCTCCACTACACGGGACACACCTTTTGAGGCCTCCGAACCTCACGCTTGATGCCGCCTCTGTCTGGTAGTATAAGGTACTATGGTGACACGCTGTGTGGAGATCGACAATGCAGTGGCAGACATACAATGTAACGGTCTCAGCGACACTGAGTCTGCCGTAGACGGGCCCCGAACTCATGACACAGACAACTCACATTTCGTAGTCCTGTGTGCTAACCACTGCACCATTGATCCCCATATATCAGGGCACCTGACGTTATAAGAACGCTGTAAGAAAACTTCATTATGCTTTATAGGCTCACAAATGGACTGGCACGAGAAAATGTTGAAAATAGACTTGTACCCAATGCAGTATCAAGAGGGATGCATCAACATTCCTTCCAAATCATGTACCAAGTAGGAGTTAAAATTGTTGAACTGCAAGAGGCTGAAATCAGCATGTGTGTACCACATATATTGCAGACTATAAATGTAGATTATATTGTACTATTTTATATGTTGTATATTTCTTTGTCTTTATACAATATTCTTTGTTTCTGTATAAATGTTCTCGTTGTTCTAATATCATCATAATTATTTCGAGTCTTTAGAGTAAAGATTACGGGCCGCACTTGAACGGCACTGGAAGCAGGTATATAAGTGATGGAAGACTAACGTTTTGACTATTTTTCCTCAACTGTCTAAGACCTTCCCTTTGCCACCGGTCATAGATCTGGCAACACCAACAAGGAAGCACCAGCTTGCAAGAAAATGAGATGCACTTTACAATGATTATCTATTTATAATGTTGATGTTTCAAAGTCCCTCATGTAACTCATAAGTTTATTCCCATAGAAATTGTGCCCATTTCAATAACAATTCCAAGAGTGAACAATAATCTAAGGGAGGAAAATGATAACCAAAGTCTTTTAAATACTGTAAATGTCATCATGTTTTTAGCAGCATTCTCGACATTCTTCGTTTCCACAATCTTTATCTTTTTGTGGAAACGAAGAATGTCGAGTATGCTGCTCAGAGACAAATAAAAGACTAGTGTGCAAGAAAACAGCAAAAGGAGGTATAATGGGGTATGAAATACAGTGCGCAGATTGCCAAAAAGAAAACAAAATAAGCCTTTACCATGGAGAGACGAGTAGAACTCTATATAGCAGATCCAAGGAACACTTCCAAGGAAACAACGAAAATAGTCCAATACTCAAACACATCGTAACACACCATCCCAACCAGCAATCAAAATTCAACATACAACCCACAGGATACTTCAGAGACACCTTAAGTAGACAAATATAGATGAAGGAGTGTGTATCAATAACAGCAGATCCACCCAAGGATACTTAATGAACAGTAAATCGGAATTCCATTAGGGGGCGGTAGCTAGAGTAGCCGTCACAATAGGACTAGATTAACACCATAGAATAATATAAATACTGCCTTTAACATTATGCAATCAGAGTGCTCTCAATATAAGTAAATTAATGTTCTCATTTCCAATTTTATGTATGCATTATGAACTGGTTCTTGTAAGCCATATCAGTAATCTAGTCATCACTTTGTACAATCATATATTAAATTATATCTTATCTTTGACAAATAGATACAATGTATATTTTTTATTATTAGTAACTAAATGTTATCAGACAACACTTTTAGACATCTTAGAACCAATTAATGTGCATTTTATTCTTAAGATTGTATTTTTTAATGTTTAGTCATTGTTTTAGGCTATTTCTTAATCTTTACATTTTTATAAATTGTTAAAATATTCCTTGAAGAGGACACTTATGTGTCGAAACGTCGGAATAAACTAAATTAACCAAAATTCTAATATCTCCAAACACACAGAATAAGTAGTATAAAAACCAACAATGAGACCATCTGTGTCGTCTAACATTAAACAAATTGCAAATATTATTTATCTATTTGAAAAAATTATTATGTAATTTTGATGAAGTTTAGTAGTAATGACTCTGTCATATTGTGAAAAAATATTTTGTCATTTTGTAGAAATTATTAATATTTATACTGTACTTGTATTTATAATCGTATATATAATATTATTATTTAAGTATGAATAAAAAGTAATTAAAAAATAAAAAAACAAAAACAAAACGATGGGACCTCATGCAGCTTTTACTGGACTATGGAGCAGACGTAAATGCTCCAAACAGAGAGACGGACAAGCACACAGCCCTGCATAAAGCAATCCTAATTAGAAATGGTCCATTAGAAATCGTCGCCCAACTTATATCTCCTGAGAATATTTCAAAGGAGACGAAACAGCAAAGACATTGGCTGTTCAAAAACAGCAAAGACATTGGCTGTTCAAACTGGACAGTGGCACGTCCTGAATACTTAGGTAAGTTCTGTTTCTTTTTCAAATACTAAATGATTGTTGTCATTTCATGCCACACTTTACACTTGGTGTCGCCACCGTCTAGTAGCATACTGTATTTTGGCAACACATTGTGGAGATCAGCAATGCAGTGGCAAATGTACGACGTAACGGTCTCGGTGACACTGAGTCTGCCAGGGCCACGAACGCACGACACAGACAATTCATGTCTCGTAGTCCTCCATGCTAACCACTGCACCATCGATCCCCATAAATGTAAGAGGAGTGTTGGTATTAGGGCACCCGACGTACAAGAACACCGTAAGAATGCTTAATTATGCTTTATAGGCTCACAAATGGACTGACACGAGTAACTGTTGAAAACAGACTTGTACCAAATGCAGTATCTAATCAAGAGGGATGCATCAATATTCCTTCCAAATCATGTACTAAGTAGGAGTTAAAATGGTTCCCATTACAACACAGACATGCTCTCACAGACCTTTCGCTTTTCTACAAAATATAGAACAATCTCGTCAATATATCCTTTCCTATCAGCTTTACCATCATTCAGAAATTGCTTATACTATAAACAAGTACAATCTCTCCACTCTGATGCCCATAAATACCACCTTTTCACAAGAACAATAAGAATTTTGAACCTATTACCATCACACATAGTAACAATAGATAATTTAGACACCTGTGACCTTCAAAGATAAAACCAAATCTTGGATCTCACAGCTGAAATGGACTAAAACTAAAGAAACATGGACACTTGATGAAATGCACAATATGGCACACAAACACAATACAGTTCGGTACGCCTACAGGCATTTTGGTCAATTTGGACATAAATAATGAAGACAATGAAGAATATTATGAAGGCCTACTTAGACTTAGTTAGCAGATCTAAATAGATCTAGTACTGCACGGATTAATCAATTTTATTCTGGTACCACAAAGGATTGGAATAACCTACCACAACATAATTATGACATCAACTGACAAACTTGACTGTTTCAAGGCACTTGTTCACTGCATGTTAGACTGAAATGTTCTTTCATGTAAAAATTCCGGAAAAAAATTCTAAACTGTTTTTCATCCCATGGGCCATGTGCACCAGCTTGCAAGAGAATGAGATGCACTTAGAATGATTATCTATTTATAATATTGATGTTTCAAAGTCCTTCATGTAACTCATAAGTTATTCCCATAGAAATTGTGTCCCTTTCAATAAACATTCTACAAATGAACAATAATCTAAGGGACGAAAATGATAACCAAAGTCTTTTACATACTGTAAGTGTCATCATGTGATCTATATCATTTAAAAAAAATATAGTCACAACGTACCCCAAAGCCAATAGATAAGTTTGCATGTTCATGCAGGTTATATGATATGTGAGTGTTTGTTATTTAAATGTTGTGGGGTAGCCGTAAAATCTCTAAATTGTGACTTCACAATTTTATGACCCCCCTTTTTAGTGTGAAAAGATTTTAATGCCCCCCGCCCCTCTTGGGTCAGGCCTAAATTTGATGACCCCACCCACCTCATTTATCTAAACAGTTTGTTAAATGGCTTGCCTGAAGGACTAATTCAAAACCTACAAAAATTAAAAATGTGGCGAGAATTGTTACTGGATTAAGATTAGGACCTGTTCTATTTAAAGAGACATGAACAGGTGAATTTCATGTCATATAAACTTTTATGCCACATAAATAGTACTACTTGCTGAGCCATTTGAATATATATATATTTTTATTTATATGCAGCTTTTCATTTTTCTTTAATAATTAATCAGTTGCCTTTTTAAACAGAGGGTTTCTTAAATGTAACCCGACAGCCCTTATCACTGTGCGGCGCAAGAGTGATAAAGGCTACAGTCCTGTTATTAGTGTCCCAATGTCAAATAGTTTTTCTGTTTTGGATTTTTTATAATTTTCTATCTCTTTGTTTTACAAAACATTGGGCTGTGTGTGTCAGAGGAGGTGGGCTGTTCATGTCCCTTTAAGGAACAATCATAAATAATGATACTGGGGGGGGGGGCGTCCACCAAAAAGGTGGGGGTCATCCAAATCTTCTGATTCCTTTTGGGGCTCGAACTTTTTTTATTACGCTACGGTATTTTTTTTTCAAATTATTATCTGTGAGCTTATACTATCAACAAATACAATCACTCCACTCTGATGCCCATAAATACAACTTTGTCACAAGAACAATAAAAATTTGGAACCTATTACCATCACACATAGTAACTACATATGATTTAGACGCCTCAAAAATAAAACCAAATCTTGGATCTCACTGCTGAAATGGACTAAAATAAAACTTAAGAAACATGGACACTTGAATGAATGCTGTATATGGCTCACAAACACCACAAAGTCCGGTACGCCTACAGGCATTTTGGACGTATAGATCTGGATTAGAATGTCATGAATGAAGACAATGATGAATGAAGGTAAGAGATCTAGTGGTCCTGGGAGGTCGTCACAAAATCATCAATACATATGCTATGAAAAACACAACCAACAGCGATTAAATAGAACAATGCGAGTTATTAAAATCAACTATAAACGCAACAACTTGTAGGCAGACGAGAATAGAAACCATTACCACGTGGGCTCGTGGCACTGGTAGACCTACAGGCCACATTTGGATGCGTCACTGTGATGTATGCCACATGAAGTGGTGGCTATAAACACCACGTAAAGGGACTCATTATCACGAAGATTAAAAACAAATATTGAATATACCATATCAGACTACCCACACTGGTTCTAGATGCAAAATAGTTTTCACATACATAGTTCCATGTCACCGTCGATCAGATACTGAAGGCAGAAGAAACACGCGGCAAAACAGTACTTGCCACGTCGAAACAGGCCTAGTGCGCATGCCCAAACAAGCGTCTTTTAAATAGTTCCGAGCCACGCCCCTTTTTACGTAAGCCAGCCAATCAGCGAGCGGCCTCATTTAAACATACGCAGGTGCGCTATCATGGTCTCACAAGCTTTATCTCCTCCCGTAGTAAACAGTGAGAAATTGTCATGTTTTGACAGATTCTTGAATGAAAATGTGCTAAACGTCTTAATTTTTCAGTTGGGATGCACTACCTTTCCTCTTTTCTACATTGTATCCAATGTATGCCTATCAATTGTCGATTTAGAAGAGTTATGACGTTGTAGTAAAAACACTACTGCACACTGTCATGTCACTGCCATTTTGACAGTTTTATGTCTGAAACAATAACGTTTCTGGCGCCTCCATAAATACTTAATTTTTACATAAATTGTCCACGTGTATACAGAATCGTATCGCGGTTCTTATTTTCAACATCTAGTTATAGGAATATGGATTTTTACGTCTAGATTATCTTCCAAACATGAAGCGAGTGCATGTCTCTAGTGCTGCCCTCGAATCAAAGACCGGTTCGAGGTACACTTTATAAAGACGAATTTCTAAAAGTTCTCATACTCGTAAAATAATATGACTGCTGTGAGTCATCATAGAGGAAACAGAAAATGAACATAAAACAACTTACTTGAGTGAAAGACCCTATAAAAACGTCTTCAAATATATGTATTGTATGCGTACAGCCGTGTAGCAAGAAAATGAGAAGCACTTTAGAATATTTATCTATTTATAATATTAATGTTTCAAAGTCCCTCTTTTAACTCTTAAGTTATTCCAATAGAAAATTGTGTCACTTTTAATAACCATGCTACGAGTGAACAATAATCTAAGGGGGAAAATGATAACCAAAGTCTTTCCAATACTGTAAATGTCATCATGTGATCTATACAATGTTTAAAAATATAGTCACAACGTGCCCCAGAGCCAATAGCCTCGTTATCATTCTGCACGTAAGCTATTTATAGTAACAAGCCCAGATCAATTCTGAGAAAAACAGGTGCGCTAACCATGGTAGGACAAAACAATCTGGGCTCCGTAGTAAATAGAGAAATTGCCGACGTTCTACCCAAGAGTGTTCAATTAAAATTGTGCTAATCTTCTTACTTTTAACTTCGGTAGCCTCTGTTCTACAACATACCAGAAGTATTCTCAGAAATCATTGATAATAAAGATTTGCAAGTGCTATAGCGTTATGCACGCAAGACGTCACAACTCATGAATATTCATGAGATTCAGCGTACGTGACCTCAGTAGGTCATTAGCAACACCACAAACACACAACAATATACCCATTCCTGATTCAGCCCAATAAACGTTACCCACAGAGGAACTACCGGGAGCTGACAGGAATAAAATTCGCACACACGCATACGCCTTGCTAGTGGAGTGGAATCTGTGTTCCACTCAACCATAATAATCCCTTCATCTCACGTAACGCAAAAAAAAAAAAAAAAAATGCCACCATGATGCTAAGAAACAGACGGCTGCCCGAGCCAGCGTTGATGAGGCCTCACCAGGATGTCCCGGGAGACCAAACACCACCAAGTGATGCCCAGAGTCGCAGGGAGCATAGGGACTCCAACCCCAGTGCCGTGCAAAACCACAGGGTGCGAATTCAAAGCAGCCACCAGGAGACATCTAGATCTAGTTCTGAATGAACTATTCATCTTCACGTGTCTGTGTCTATAAGAATAATCGGTACTAACCATAAGGTGTCTATCGGGAACTGAAGGACGATAAATCAAAATATACTTTATAAACTGTCCACGTCTGTCACTCTGTGCACTGCACACGCCGGAAACTGCGTCACGTGACAAAAAACCCGCCAAAATGCCACTCGGAACTACTCGGAATGTTTCGAGCTCTGCTGTGAGTAGCGGAAACATACGAGGATTGCCGAAATGCTGATGAAGTACTATATTTAATTCGTACGTCGGACGTTCTAGGACTGGAGTCCAGGAAAAAAGGAAATCCTGCCCCAGAAGAGGCTGAATATAATTGTCGTGTAATGGAGTTTTGTTAGTATATCTTGTTATATCTTGTTGATCATTGTTAGCTGGTAACGTGTCATTTGTTAATACGTTTTGGTGCACGCATAACAATGTAGGCGTATTTTGAAATTTGAAAATAAACATTCTGGGCACTTCTTCCCGGGACACAGGCCATAAACTTTCCTAGGTTGTGTATTTTTGAAGAACAAAGTCAAAACACGACATTTTTAATCAAATTTATGGGCGCTTGTTTTACCTAAGGTGAGCCATTTTTTTGATGTTTTTTTTTACTTAAATATCATCACCCAAACACCAAATTAAACATATTTGTTCTCTGATTCAGCCCGACAAATGGACCTACAGAGGAACTACCGGGTTGGGACTGTGACATAAATAGCAACACCGCAAACACACAACAATATACCCATTGTTGATTGTTTTTTAAGTTTACCCACAGAGGAACTACCGGGAGCTGACAGGAAGTTTTTCACACAATACGCCTTTGCTAGTGGGTGGAATCTGTGTTCCACTCAACCATTAATCCCTTCATCTCAGTAAATTACAACAGTATGATGAAGTAGCCCTAGCGGCTGGAAAAATCACACCCAAACCCCTGATGTTTAATGTGGTTCCCACTTCTGTTTGTTCCTCTTCGCATATAGGCTGCAGTTATTGAAGACGCACACACTCACCAATTTTTTGCTATGGATGTTTGGGAAATGCACGGCTGTGTTTTGGAACATTATTCTCCCCCAACGCTTGTCTCTGACGAGAGAGTCAGACTAGGGAAGTGCACGGCAGGACCCTCGAGGTGATGCTGGACTACACGGCAGCCCCACCACCCACCTTGCATCGACAGGGCGATAAGCAAAACGCTATAAGTACGTTATGCCACACCAGCCTATGCCTCACTCTCCAAGTCAGTCAGTCACTGCAGGGTTGGCAATCTTCCGGAAATTTGCTATTTTTTCCGTGACGACGGAAGAAATGCGGAAGAAACAAAAAAAATGTGGACCAAATGAATGTTTGGTGGAAGTTTGTTTTTGGTCCAAACATTTGATCATTAAAATATGTATTATGTACATCTGAATTAATAATTTGATATGACTGTATTTAGAGCCTTTTATTGGTCAAGTATTATCTATATATCTATATCTATAATATACCTGGGATAGGAATGATATATTTAATGAGAATATATTATAGTAATACGCTAAGGTTTTTTTCAAACTTACACGCATCACGCAATGTTGGCTGGGTGGAGACGGCTCACGTTGGTCTTAAATCTATCTCACGTACCTTCTGTCTTGCAACGCCGCATTCATTTTTCCCCTTTCCTGCCTGGTTTTGTATATTTCAAGATTTATTTAATAATCGGTCAAAAATTGCCATCAAACGTCCTTGGCTTTCAGTATACCAGCAAGCACCTGCCAGATACATAGTATTTCACGCAGAACGTCCAACGTTCCCCAACCTCCAAGCAGTAGAATCATAACGCCATCTTTCAGTGAGACGGCCTTTGATTGTGTACGAGGTAAGCATATCAAACTTTGTATATAGGCTCATTTGTAATCACCGACAATTTTTGTAGCTGTGGGTGGTGTCTGAACATGTTTGGGGGCAGTCAGAACAGGCGTGAGTATTGGTAGAGCAGTGTGCTGTCAGGGGCCAACGGGTGGGATATATTTGTTGTTGATTATTGGTAGGAGCATGTGGATGACACGGGATGGGTGGATTCCAAATGAAGTCGGCATTGTCACTACAGTGGTTGGTGCTGGGGGTGGTAACCGGGGAGAGGGTATGGGAGAGGGGGTGGGTGGGTGGAGGGGGGTGGTGGGGGGGTAGAACAATAGTGGGTGCTGTCACGACGATGAATGGGTTGCAAGGGCAGTTTAGATGGTGTACATCTATATTATGCAATGTTTATTGTGATGATAGCTGTGGGCAAGTGCTATCAGGACAGGGTGCAGGTGGAGCTGGAATGGGTAGCGGGCGATGTTAGGACAGTGATGGGTGCAGAGGAAGGGGATGGCAGACCAGTGCTATGCATTTTTTTCTTAAATATAGTGGGGGTTAGATTGGTATGGGCGGTGTTAACTTAAGAAATTGAGCATGTGCATAAAATTTCCTGTAACTGAGTTGTCATCCTCACGGGTACACATTGACTTTCATGGAATATTTTTATCCTACCCGTGGCTGTTGTACTGAAGCAAAGCAGAAGGTAAGCAAGTTTGAACAAGGGAAGAATTTGAAAAAGATATGCATTAAAGTGGGTCAACATTAGTTATTTGTTTGTACTGCCTGAACCTAATATTTGCAAAGTACACCTGCCCGTGATATTGCCCGTGATTTTCACGGGGTCTTGCTAGTGATAACTAAAAGCCTATTGGAAGAAATAAACACAAAATTTATTCATAATTTATCAATTTTATTCAATATTTATCAACGTCATTCATGGACCATTCAATTGTTACATGCACATACCATATCCTTTTCCTACTGCCATAATACATTTTAAAAAACTGTCTGTATGTAGCTATTTATCTTTCAAGTACTACTAATCTCATGTATCCTATATTTTTCAAGTCATGGAAAATTAGGGAATGATTTCATCTATGACGATTTGCTCTTTTATACGGGGATATGTTGTAACAAGCATTCTATCATATAAAGAAGTGACTAACTAGATCAAAGGACAGTCTGAGGAAGTTCTAACATTTTGCTCCCTTCCAAGTCAAGCCACTGAACTATTCAAGTTCTTACCGAGTTGTAGGAAGATAACTTTGAAGTCCAATTACATTCTACTTGTGATTCGTAGAATTTGCTACATTTATAGTTAATAGCGAAATACAGCAAATACATAATACAAAAATGTGCATATAACTATTGTAGAGAATGTGGTAAGTATGCTAGCATCTCTAGTGTGAGCCAAAATTATTATTTTGTTATCATAGATGCTCATTATTAGGTAAAAAAGGTACTAATTACTAGCGAAAGAAATATGGAATTTGGTATTTCTTCCACTTCGGAAGAAATGGCAGAAGATTGGTATTTCTTCCGGATGGAAGTTTCCTTGGAAGTTTCTGCCAGCGGAAGAAATTGAGTCAACCCTGAGTCACTGTGTACAAGTGAGTGCTGCCATGGTGTAATAAATATTCACGACAACAGGGACTACAAGACACTTATTATGTTTGCATTATGACTGACCCAACGGTTCTATGTGCGGGTGATTTAGATGGGCTTTACGCAGACCCTTTCAAAACCCTATTGTAACTCGGGCCTCCGGCTCGGCTGACCGGGCACCCTCGTATACCGTTTCGGCTGGTGAGCCTCTTGTTCGATTTCCACCTAATAAGTGACCAATGCTATGACCACAGGGCAGTGCTTGTACACTCTGCTTGCTCTAGTAAGGTGCTCGTATGGGGCTAATCGTGACAGACTCACACAACTGGATGGTCTCTTCTTCCGGTGGACTAAAGAAGTCACCACACACCTTCCGTGATACCTACTCCATTATACGGACGCCAACATCACGTAAAGCAATCCATTTGGGTTGCTTGACCTGTGAAGGATGAGCACCTGAGTGAGAAGGACGGTTAGAAGGATAATCCGCACAAGGATGACAAGCTGGACCACTTACGGCTCCTGGCTGCTGCCACCGTCTTGCTGCCCCCTCCCCTCAGGTTTCAAACTGGAAGCGAACGCAAATGGTAAGTGGGTTGTATGTGAATCACGTCTATTTCGCCTGGGACACGTGTCCAACGTACGTCATGCTGATTGTACGTAGGGGCCCGTCGGTTCCTGAGAGCATCTTTCAAGCACGCCGTACGTCGTCATACGAGTGCCTGTTGTTGGAACGTAACCACAATAGGCGAATAAGACTTACGGAGTTGATCTGTACCCAGAAGAAATTCTCTCTGACGTACTAGATCCTTTGTTTATGATGTACATCCTAAGCATTGGTTCCATTATTCACGAGCTCCGAGATGAAGCACGTACCAAGATTTTAATCAGGATGGTCTGTAGATATGCACGAGGATATTACCCTGCACGGGTGCATGCCTCACGCTCCAGGACAGTCATCATGCTAGTCTTAGTAACTTTTGGCGGCCCGTGTACAGCTTCTGTGCCTCCCTGACACCTCACCATTAGACACGGCGATGGGCTCTCGTCGTGGGAAACCAAATCGAGCCACAGGTATAACTTTGGCAATGAACTACTAGAGTGGCCACCCCGGCCTAAGTACAAAAACTTTTTTTCTCTAAGACAAAATATAAAGGATATATCACCATGAAATCAAATGGATACTATTTCTAAATATATAGAGCTGTTCTCGTCGTGGGAAACCAAATAAAGGTGTTTTTTTCTCTTGACTTTATTCTGACAAGCTGTACAATATGGCTGCCGATGATGTGAAACCTGTAGAACCTGTACACATTGTTCATAAAGCCTTCATGTCTTATATGATGTGTACATATGTGGTTAGGGACGTGTGTCTGTGGAGGCAATGATGTGGAGTTTTAATACGAGGTCTTTGTCTGATCATGGTTCATGTGGGTCATGATGCTTTTGGGGTTTTATGGGAGCTTTTTTTATTTTTTTATGGGGGTTTCAGTACTTCACTAATAGTGCCGCGGTGTCTTGATCTAAGAAATTAGTTAGTCGCTGGGCATTACCATTCAAAATTGGGCTGGGTGATTCTCTTTGGAGGACACTGTTGGGAGCAGTGCTGGAGGGTTCACCCCTTAAGCAGGCTCACTGCGTGATGCTCTGCCCAGAGATGAACTTACTCTGAAGAAGGGTTTTCTTTGCTGACATTTTAGTTAACTTCCATAATTTTGATGAGTTCACTTTTTACATGTGTAGTTTTACCTTAGTTTGCAGGTAGGCACTTCACTACCAGATGGTCACGAAAGGCCCATGGTGGACATCACTGACGACCTGGGCGAATTCCACTGCTCGTGTCCTTGCAGAGTGTGCTTCTGAAATGCTGACTGCGGCCTGGAAACAAGTCCTAGTCCTCAGCTGGTGGCCTCCGTCGTGGGTGACCAGTGTCTGGCCACCAGGGCCGGATATTGGTCTCCAGCCCCGGAGAGCAAACGAGAGCTCTGGTCTGAGGTGTAGGACGGAGGCAGTGGAGGTGTGCATGCCTGTATGTGGAGCAAAATGACTTAATTGTGATGCAGGTATACTATGTTTTCTTTGATGTTCTTTATATTGTTAGCCAGCTTCCAGAGTTTCAAGTGACTGGAAGATTTTGTGGGTAGGTATAGTTTCCATGAGGGGACAGGGTCTTCTGTGAAAAGCGAAGCCCTGGTCCCACCATGAAAATTGGGGGAGAGTATGAGCAAAGCTGGAGTAGGTGACCTGGGCGGGTGGAATGTAGCATTCACTCCAATTAATCAGGCAATTAAGATCGTTAATTGATCAGGGCAAAGCTAGGTTACGTTCTCGCGCTAACTTTCATCGTATGAACCGTCATGTGACATTACTCTGCCCTACATAGGACGAACACGTCATCTCAGTTAACAACTGCGATTTTGTCAGTTTAGCTTGAAAAGTGGAAGCAACCACTTAGTGGGGAATAGGACCCCAAAATCTGTTCATTTGGGGCCCCTTTTCTCGGCTTAACTCTACCGATTGAAGGTAGGCATACACACGTACGTTTGTGTGTGTGGGTGTACTTTTTATTGGTACTTCGAGGCCTGTGAGTGTCTACGAGGCTTGTTATCGCCAGCATCTGTGCAAAGTCCTTCCATCAATCAGAGCTGGAAGATGGCCTGGTAGTCGTTTCAGACCACCTGAATATGAAATTTTTGCTATCACAACATTGTTGAGGCCAGTAAGTCCCCAGAGGTTGCATGCACTAACCCATTTTGCTTACAGATTTATGCCGTGATAAGCACTTTGTTTACAAAACATTAATTTTCCTCCAAATTTTACACACTCAGGTAGTATAAGTACATATGAAATTTCAAATTTAATAAAAATCATGAAATAAAAAGCAACCAACTATGGCTTACCATCATCATTGCGTAAAATTGGTTGAGTAAGGTTGATAGCATATTGGAAACCATGTATCATTTTGAGTTCTTTCTTTATAAAATATGCTAAATTCCAAATTAAAACCATATAATTACTAAATATATCTAAAAATTATTTATTGAACTGTTTTCGACTGTTGTCCTCATCGGAATACAATAAAACCATAAGTACTTAAAAAAGACACCTAACAGTTAACACATCTTAGAAAGGGGATTTTATACTTTGCAGTACATGTATGTGACAGAATAATAATAAAGATTAACAATACTAAGAACAATACATTGACATAATAATGAAAGAAGAAATGTAAAAATAAGAATACACAGGTGAAACAACCATATCTCATAATAATAATGATAAAAATATGCTAAAGACATTATAGTAATTCATTAGTGAATGTTACTCTTCTGATGGCCGGCTGATAATGATCAAGTTTGCTGTTCATGGTTATATCTGCATCTAAGTTGTGTATAATCACACCTTCAGCAATTAGCCTTTCTAAGGGTCTTTGATATGATTTTAGTACTTTGATTCTAAATGTATAATTTCCTATGGTTTCATTTGGGTGATATTCATTTATATGTTTTCTGAACGCATTGTTAACATGGTTTTGTCTTATGGCTGCTGTGTGTGTGTGTGTGCGTGCGTGCGTGCGTGCGTGCGTGCGTGTGTGTGTGCAAACATACATAGCATTGCAACAGTATTAGAAAGATTTGGAACAACCCACAAATCATTATGATAAAAGTCAGTGTCCGCCTCAAAATCTCCTACGCCCTCTCTTTATTTCTGAATGGTCACAAAATACCATTAACATTAGCGGGGAAATTATTCTAGATCTACTCACTAATCCAGGCAAAACACGTGTGTGATAAAACCTGGTAATTAACAATGTGTGACAAAACCTTGTATTCAACAATGGTTCCAAATACTACAACTGAATAGGCTTCAAGAACGGGGACTGCAAGATCCTATAATTCATCTATAGCTAACACACAATCTACTTTAACCAGAAAATTAGTAGGTTCACAGCTTTGTGCCACTAGAAACATTCCTAATTATTTCAACCCGCTAGTACATCACTGTCAGTTTTGCTTGAGGCTGCACATAAGCGAAGCATTGACCAGGAACTCAGAACAGTTACAAGCTGCTGTGATGGCACCTGCTGCATCCGATCCTGACGGGAACTGCAGAATGACTACGACGTAGGTGAGCAAAGCACCTGCAATGGTCAGTATGGCCCCTTTGTCGACCAGGAATAGTCCCATAGCGGTGAGTCCCACACTGCTGCCTCGTAGGTTCTCCGCAAAGAGCAGCAGCTGCCAGGTCTGGGCCGGTTCGCAGCCTCGTGTGTCAACCCGCTGCAGGTCGCCCAGAAGGCCATGGGCCAGCGTATTGACAGTGGCGCCGCTGATGCAGCTCAAGAGCATAATCCCAAGGGGGATGACCATCCAGAATGTGTAGATCACCACAGAGATGCCTTGAAGCTGCCGGTCATGGAGAAGGTTATAGAGGGTTAAGATGACTAAGAGGATGTTGGTACCTAGGCTGGATGCCTTATACGTGCAGAGAAAGCTGTCCGCTCTTTCCGTTACCAATATGAGTTTCTGGTGATCTAAGCGAGCTTTCGCGAGGCATACCTCAACCACTCCACGCGAGGAGCAATTCTTTCTGAACTTTTCGTTAAATTGCTCAAACAGTTCACGAAGTATATTGCAGACCACCCAGTCTAGGGCAATTGGAAACAACCAAGCAGCGCTGTTGTATATCATAATTAGATAGGCCAAACTACGCACGACGTCAAAGTATTCGCTTTCAGAAGTAAGAGGACAAAAACAATTGACCATGGTGGAAGGCATTGCCCATATAAGGTATCCTGTAAATACCATGTCGCATACATAGAACATAACTGAGATCAATGTTGATATTCTGGCTGCACGTCTTACTTTCATCACGTTTAAGGTCAGTCCATGTTGATGAGTCAGCGAATGGCAATCAATGAAGAACTTAGGCAGAGCTTGGTATCGATGAGATGCATACAGGCAGATGATGTTATTAATTAGGCAGCTGAAAAACCAGGTAAGCACTTGTAGATTAGCAAACAATGCTGAGGTGTCATTGATAGTGAAGCAAGAGAACGTCTTTAAAAAATTCAGTATCAACATGGTCAATATAATCCAGCTGTAGAACTGAGACACTGTGGTAATCTTCATTTTGGCCATGAAGTTCTTCTGATGACTCCTTGAAGTAAGTTTCTCATGTTTCGTATGATAAAGCCCTGATATCTTGAGGGTCAGTAGTAAAGGCTTTATGGCTTTGTACAGCTCCGTTTCAGCATAGGTGGTGGGTGGATCCTTGCTTCTGGTATCCGATTCATCATCTGTTACATCATTGCATTTCATTTCTGGAGATACTACTTCCCCCTCTGATTCAACCTTGCTGACCTGCTCATGCTCGTTTGGAAGGACTATTGCAGTCTCCCGTGGGTGCACAGCTATCACACTTTCCTTCATTTTTGAACTGGCTCTATCCACGAAAAAGTGGCATAAACTTACACACACTGACACTGGTCCTGTTGATTGTCAAGGCGTCTACGGGTGGCTCATTTATTCGCGGTTTGTTCTATAATTGCTATTCATGTGCATAAATCAGGCACCTGCGCGGGTAGAAAATAACGGATATTGCAAACAATCCACTATTACCAAGATAATACCCGGACATGTTCTTTGAAACAGCTGAATCGAACAGAGCGACATGAACACGTTTTTTGCAAACGTGATATTTACACACGTACATTATGAAATCTATACAAACGACGATAGTGGATTTCACCCACATCATGGGTACAGATATTTTATTGTAATAAGCATGTGTTTTACATATAATGCAATGAGAGCTTCATTTCGGTTTTAACTATTAATCTATTAACACAAGTACTGTTGATGGTCTTACATACAAATATGCATGGTATATAATATTGTAATATACATGGAAAATAGAAGATCAAGTATGAGCATTAAAGTGCCTCACAAGAAGTAGTAGTGCTCCTGACAAGATTATAAACGAAGATCAACTTCTTACTAGTGATCCGACTAGCGTGCACACATATCAATATCACTATATAACTCTAATGGTAAAGTTTAAAAAACTAAAGAAAAGGGCAATGTATTCATTTCTTGGAAATTGTTTGTCTGCCAATTAACAACTGATGGCTTTCTGTGTGCTATACCGACGAATTACATGTTTACCCATACTGATTTACGTGGCGTGACTAATGGACAGGTACGGTAGATACACGTACACAGCACATAGGCAGATCCAGGTTTTTGGAAAAGGGGGGGGGGCCGCACTTAAGGAAAAAAGGGGGGGGGGCGGGCGCACTTAAGGATTTCATCACAATGAAGTATTTTGATGGGGGAGGTGGGTGCCCCCTCGCCCCCCCCCCCTTGGATCAGCCTATGACAGCATACGGTGTATAGTGACAGTACGAAAGCGACCACCGTAACTCTGAGTTCCCGTCTGAGTTACTAATGTATGTAGAGATCCATTTGCACTTTTATATAAAGTACGGTCATTAAATGGTATTATATTTTTGCAGGAAGACAGTATGATGCACGTGTCATCTGCGTGTCGAATAAATTCATTGACGGTTCCTTTCATGGTTGTATATTTAAAAAAAAAATCTATTTGGTGACTAACGTAACTCTCGAGCCTGGTTTGTTAGAGTTACGGTTGTCACAGAAACTGAGTTACAGCAGTCACTTACGTCACTGTTTTCGAGCAAATTATACCATCATAATGTTGTTACACACTGAAACTACACGCTCTCTGGAGTAAATATAACAAAATGTACACGTGTGTCATCTAATATCATGAAAGCGAACATACACTAAGCAGAATAGTCCCGTTTCTATCTGAATCGGGCACTGTTGACGACGTCATTTTGGCAGAGTTACGGTAGTCGCTAAGTCACTGCCACATAGAAAAAAACGGATGAAACACGTATGCAGGCCGTACATATGTTTTGGTGTTTTCTTGATACGCAGACTTAACACGAATGATACACGGACAATACACTTACAAAACACAAATGATACACGGATCATCCACGTACACTCCACATACACTCACGCAAAGATGATATTTTGGTTGCAAAGTACTGAAAAAAAACCTAGCACAGATGAATATAGGATAAATAGCGTATTGCGCGGACGTTTTACGGACAATGTACGTTTGTATCACGGTAATATCACGTACAGTCCACGTACGATATGAAAATCTATCCGCGCAAATACTTTTGAACATTCCAAAATGATTAGCGCGGTCATCACGAACCGTAAAATCTCTTCACGCAATTCGCCGTATAAAAACGGACGAGGCACTGATGGTCGGCGTATCTCCACGGATCATGGATGAACCACGTACGACAAAAAACCTATCCTGGTACATACGTGTTTCATCCGTTTTTTTTCTATGTGACAGTGACTTTACGTAGTCGCTTTCGCACAGTGATAGTAGGATACTCGCGAGCGAAGAAGTGTCCGCCTGGTCGACAGAGAAAATACGTACCACTCAATTCGAAGGAGCAGGAATCCTCGGGTTATCAGTCAGTCCTGGAACATGATGAGATTGGTGACCCATGAAATTACACAATAGTGATAAAAGGACAGGTTTGCTGTACTCGAGAATGCTACACATCATATATGTAGGTCTACCACATGTGTTACATCTATGAGTAGTTATTTCACCTGTCCATATATACACCTCACCCACAAGGCTACTCCACAAATAGATTTTCTATTTTCCGGGTGCTAAAAATATCACTAAAATATAGGTTTCATTATTTGTGACATTTCCCTTTTGGGGACACTCCTACTCCTCCGGGGAGGGGAGGGGCATGTATCCCTACAATCGACGTTTTACTATGCACAAGCAAAACACAAATACGGGTACATATAAATCCCAAGCTCCTTCCCATACACCCCAAATTACATTATCATGCTTAGAACAAGGCATGGACTAGCCAAGTGGGTCTTATTCGAACCACTGCACAAGACCTCATCGTCTTATAGTCCAAACAGCCGTAGAGCTCTCAAAAATACAGCCCAGACGTGCATTGTCAATAGAATTATACCATGTGACATGCTTTCAATGTCATATGCAAATCAAGTGCGGTATCCGTCACCATTGACTTCCATAGAGTCTACCTGGTGTTGACGTTTAGATATGACAGAGTTGATGGATGAAATGAAATAAAGGAGTTGCAATAAATAATTACATAAAAACTGACTTATATCACGTCAGAGAACGACACACACATAGAATTTGTGTCAATTGCGTTTTATTAGAATATTTTGAATATTTGCATGATTGATAACCACTCACAAAAACTAAACAAAACACCCACAAAAACGAAAAGTCGTTAAATAGTAACAGTAAAAAAAAACACGCCAAATGATTGCTATGGTTTGACTTCATGCACGTCTATTGCCCCACCAATTGCGTTGGCTGAAACAACTTACTAAACAAGTATTTGTCTATAGTTCTGTAAAGTACACTGAATAATGAAGGATAACAATGAAAGAATTTATTCAAGTGGCGTGGCATCATTTAATCCATTCAGGAAGGCGAAAAGGTATTTCAGTTTCCCTTAAAAAGTTTCAAGTATACTAGCTTATACACTGCTATCACCTCTTGATAATTGTGCAGGGTGTAATAGCCATTTAGGGTGGACAGTGGCTAGAAAATAAATAGCCGTGCTAGGCGGTATTCATCTGTGCAGGATGGAAAAAGTATTAAAGAAATCCTAGAATAACTAGATCAAAAGTGTTCAAAGAACACGGCGTCGCTAGAACAACGTTGACATATAGGTGCCTAAGAAATTGCATAAGTATGAAGGTTGTACTTCACGCGGGAATTCAGAAATAATGAAATCTTTAAAAAACTTGAAATTGCTCCGGAACCTACACTTTTCTTGGCAAATAGATAAAAATTGAAAACTCATAATGTAATCGTCTCAATGAATATAAACAGTGAACCAATTTTGAAGATTTTGTCTTCAAAGGCAATCATACTATTGATAAAAATGTCGAATATGGAACCAAAACGGCACACTTTAATTGGCAAAGTTCCAAAGGTGAACATAGATGATTGTTATTATGTATATGAACATAGATTGAAATTTTGAGGTCATGGTTAAAAAAGTATTGAACTATTGAAGAAAGTAGCAAAAAAAACCAACAACTAAAATGTATATAAACTGCTACACAATGCTGGGCTCTCTGGCACCTTTCTTTTAGTTGGCAAAGGGCCAACTTTCAACATTAATTGTGGTGACAAGTCCCATAATATTGTATGAAATATGCAAGTCATGTGTAAAGCTAAATATGCCAAAATTTGGCTGCCAATGGCCTTTTGGAGTAAACACTTTGTTTGGCAAAGTACCAAAATTGGACGCTGGTGATGGTCACTAGGTATATGAGCATTATATCAAATTTGGAACTCATGATTCAAGCTGTATTGAAACTATCGAAGAAAATGACAAAAATGACCTAAAATGGCCTTCAGGAAATCACACTTAAATTGGCAAAGTGCCAAGATTGAATACATGTGATGGCCTCTGGGCATGTAAGTATTTTACCAAGTTTGAATGTCTTCATCCAAGCAGTTTTAAAGATACTGCAGAAAACGTCCAAAATGGACCATAAATGGCCCCGTGGAAAGCACGCTTTAATTGGCGCCCAAAATCAAATCACTACGGTGTCGCATCGTGCCACATAGTTGTGTAAAGTTTGAACAAAGTCGGTTTATCGGTATATCCTCTAGCTTGTCCAGAGACATATATACACGCATACTGACATACAAACGAAGTGATCACAAGTCTTTCACTTCAGCTGCTGAAGCGACGCAAAAAGATGAAATTAAATATCGGTGCAAGCCCAGCATCATGGCATGTGTGCTATGTACACTACTGTGATTTACAAGCACTATACCATGCACATTACTAGGCCTACTATTATATAGAACGGTATCTAATAGGCCCCTTGTCATGAGAACAAGGAGCCAGGGCGAAATAAGCGGACACAGTCCTATGCAATTACAATTTAATATTTCCACAAATATTCCATAGCTTTATTCTGCAGTAGGTTAACCAAGAAATTGTTTTTGATTGGCTGTATTAAAATTGGATATGATTGGCCAGTTAAGTCTGTACTACCATAAAGACTATGTCAGACTTTGTTTAGTATATATTTGAATGTGACTGATACGGCCTGTATATTATCTACTAATATGCTACTCGTATTGTTTGGTATATCATATCACAGTAATAAAACAAATCAAATCAAATAATGGCCATACTATAGATAAAGCACCGTGGATACGCCCAAGTTGTGGTGAAGGACAAATCGTCTTCCCATCAAACCATCAAAGGTAGTTAGAATACGGGATATAACAGTTTTAACTGTTAAAATAAAACTAAAGAATCTATATGTTGGTGAAATATTTGTATCGTGTGACAGATTGTTGTTTTTTCATCTGGAGAAATGTCAATTAATTAATTCACTGCTGTCGACACACAGCCAGTTATGATTAATGACCTCATATGATATAGGACATTTACCTCATCATTGGGTTAAAACAGATGTCACTGTACTCAGGCCTAGAAAAAAACGATTGCTTGGTTCCGGTAACATGACTTTGAAAAATAGGTTAGTAAGGTAGGTAATTTCATTTTTTTCTTCATATTTTTTTACTGCAAAAAATTAGGTTAGGTAGGGGCCACTTCTTTTTTTTTACTCCATATAGAAAACGAAAGTGACTGCACACACAACATGATGGTAAAATTAAACAAAAATGATGAATTACATATGATTTTTTAATGGATCGCTAATATTAGTATATTATTTTATTTCTGAATCCATAGGTTCGAAGTTTTTTATAAAAAAAACTCCATAAAAAGATTAGATTAGGGGGGTTAAAATGGGTTAGCTAGGGTTACCGGAACCACAGGATCATTTTTTCTAGGCCTAAAGGACAAGAAGATTGCAAGACAACTATGTCACCCCTAAGTAATATCACTTGAAAGATGGTCCCAAGTAGTCGTCATAGATAAGAGATAAGAGAGCTGGTCTCTTCGCAGGGGTTTGAAGTGTTACTGTTTGAGACTAGGGATCTTTTAATCATGATTTGGTCTCGCTATAGAGTGGCATAAATGGGAGTGGCCTTGAAATATGAGATCAGTTTAAAGGTGTAGCTGAAATATTTACTTCTTTTGTGGGCTTTTAGGGTGTATACTATTTTTAACTTGAGGCCCCTGATGATCCATTTCGTGTGAAACTTTATATGCTTTGGGTTTCTTCTAGTATAGTGCTTTTGCATAAAAATGTACATGTAAAAATGCTAGAGAAATCTGGAATCTCCTAGAATATTTACTAAGGTTCCCTTGTTTTGGGGGGCCTTGTGATGTTTACCAGTTTTAACGTAACTTGTACATTTCACTTGAAAATATATGTGCTTGGGGCTTCTGGTATGGTGCGTGTAAAAATGATGGCAAAATCTGGGGACCCGTAAAACTATTAAATAGAGATCACTTATAGGCAAAACAGGCAAAACATTTGCGCAGGTAATAAACCATATGCTCTGGCACTGCCCTCGACTGCCCCACATAGAGAATTCCTCCTCTGCGTGCCAAGCACCGCGGCCTCACATGCTGACCCTCACAGTGGGGGTGTTTACTCCCCTAGTACCATTTCCCGCCCCTGTGACGTTCTGGCTCCTGGACGTTCACCAGGAGGGCCAACATGGATGACCAGATTAAAAGCCGAGTGGTGATGCATGCCGCACCCACCCTAGAGCATGGGTGGGAGGAAACAATGGGCTGTCCTGTTGAGGAGATTTGCTGCCTTCATGCCTTTGAGGATGATTAGCCCCAGGGGTTATAATAATATGTGTGGTTGGCTCATGTCGTATGCTCGTGGCCGTAGAGCTGTTTGTAGCCCCATCAATATTAAAAGGTTGTCATATTCGTTTCACCGTGTTCATGTTGTGCGATGATCCGTGTCTTGTTAGGCCAGTACTGCTGGCATTGCAGTATCGGCCTGATAAAACCGGATTGTCATACATTTCTCATCACATTTTGATTCATTATTTTGATGTTGTTCATCTTTCATTCTCAGGTAAATGCATTTTATATTGTTGTAAAGGTTTATTTGTATTAATGTAGTTTATATATATGTGAAATAGTAAATGGTAATAGTAAATGCTTTTTAGATCATTGTGGATGTTTTATTGTATTAATGTAGGGTTTGATTTATATATGAGTGAAATAGTACGATCATGTATATTTGAAATAAAATACAGTTTGATTCATTATTTTGATGTTGTTCATCTTTCATTCTCAGTCCCCAGACCTGACATTATCAGGCCTGTTACATATGTACAACTGGGGAATACTAGCGTACCCCCAGTTACTGCGAGCTCAGCAGACGGGCCCGCCACCCAACTCACGAGGAGGGACCAGCCAGGAGAGCCATCTTACCGAGTGAAAAGTGTACACTGTGAAGTTAGTAAGTACCAAGAGAATAGAAATAGCTAAAATCAACATGGTGTTTTTAGGGAAAACAATGAGTGTCCCGTCGAATATGTGGGGCTATTTTCCTTCCTCACCTATTCCTGGATGGACCGGTTCATGTGGAAGGCGATGAGACGTGGACTGAAGGAGGAAGACATCTGGACGTGTCCACCTGTTGACAGTGCTCGTTTTATAATGAAGAAATGTAAGTGTCTGAAGTGGTTTCAGTAGATAGGCCTAAATGTAGATCACCCAAAAACAAAAATAATCTTTTTTATTATTGCTCGCTTCGAACGATAAAGTCAACATGTATGAACCGGGAACATTTTCACGGCTTGATCACTCACACTGCCTTTACAAGTCCTTGTTCATACCAACTATATACTGCGTAAGTAGTCGTGAGATATGCCAATGGGCATATATTGGCGTGTTAGTCTTACAATATGGCATCAGGAAAGTGAAATCTTCGCAAAAAAGCAAGATTTGTTTAATTTTATCTGTGTAAACTGGGTGTGGGTAATAGGGTAGGTGCACTTATAAGAACAAATACGGTATATCACTGTCGATGAATGTGATCATATTTGCACTGCATGAAAAGATTTCTAATTAACTTATTTTTTAAATGTCAAATATGTGTCTTTACTAAAAGCAGTGATTTCCTTGTTCTAACACGCGCAACATATAAGAACAACAAAACACGTGAATAATCAAATTATGTGTTTACATGTCCTAGCAATACAAGTTTAAAGGCATTGCACATTGATGTGTTTGATTTTAAATCATACATTGAGAAGAGGGACATTGAATCACAGTTATTGAAGCAGTCTAAAACTAGCTAGGTTATCCATGTTTTTGTTTTTTTTGTGCAGTCTTACAAATCTGTGGGAATCGGAAACGAAGTCAAATACAGTGTCACTTTACGATATCTGCATGCGGCTATGTAGGAAGAGACATGTTGCGGCAATGATACTGATGGTTGTGGCAGAGGTCATATTACAGATAGGACAGGTATAGAAATTTGTGGGGGGGGGGGGGGGGGGGATTATATAATTTCAGTATTCTTATAATGACAATCAAATGAGGTAAAAGTGTAGTGAGAATTCAGAAAAGGAAAACATATGCAAGAAGACTTACTTCTATTTGAATATGTTTAGCTGATTTGACAAATGCCAATTTCTTCATGTACAAAATGCCATTTATTTTCTTTTTTTCAGAATATGATCTTCATGCACATACTATACTGGTTGTCTGACCCTGATGGAGAATTACGGCATGGGATCATGTTGGCGATAATATTGTTAATTTTACATGCAGTGTTCATCGTCGTTGCTGTTTTAGGATATTCCATTTCATCTATAGCAGGTAAAATAAAAGGTGGCCACCATAATTTGCAGAAGGGGGTCACAAATTTAGACGTTTGTGTGTGTGAATAATAGATACCTCTTTATAGTGGGATTATAATTTTCATAATAATTACCGTGTTAACTAAAGAATTTACAAAAAAATCATTAAATTCATAGCCAAATCCTTTTATTTAACTAAAACAAACATACATATTTTTGTTCATTTTGAGGAGTATTTAAAAAGTTAAGCATCACACGTCTCAATTAATGCATCATATGTACATTATTCTTTAATATATGGTGCAAACTTATTCTATTACGTAATTTGATGCAGTGTGGAGCATGTTCAGTTATGGTGCAATATTGTATTTCCTCAACATCCAATTAATAATCAAACCTGCTTCTAAAAAACTGCCATTTAGTAAAAATAAATTCAGAACAGCCTATAATTAGAATATTTGTAAATTTGCAGGTTTTAGAATAAGAGCTGGCATCATGCATATGGTATATAAAAAACTTCTCAAGCTTCGAGGTATTGGCATGAAATCAACAGGATATTATCTCAATATTTTTGCAAATGACAGTGCCAGAATCTTTGAAGGAATATTACACTTCCATGGGATTCTTGCATCACCCATTCTGTTGCTCAGTTCCACAGTTTATGCAGTAATGCTATTGAGAGAATGGGCACTTATAGGCGTTTCAATTTTAATATTAATAATACCTATGCAGGTTAGTACGCCTAAACGTTTTACATATTCTAATACATGAATACATATAGCATTTTCATATACTAGTATATGGATAGAAAACAAATAGTCAAACTAAGAAACTTAGCTTATATTAAGAGAGGCTTATTCTGGTGGAGTTTTTCCTTGCATCTGAGATTTATCATATCTAATTGTTAAATCTAATAGTATTATTATTGTGAAAAAATAGGTAATAGTGGGCAGAGCTGTGATGCATTTTAGAAGTAATGCAATGACACTGACTGACAAAAGAGTGAAATTAATGAAAGAGATTCTGGAAAATGCAAAAACAGTAAAAGTGTTCAATTGGGAGGGACCATTTGCCCGACTTATTGAAAAAATAAGACCCACTGAAAGCAAGAACATAGCAAGTGCCAATATAATGGTCAGTATTGGGATGATGACAGCCCCGATAGTTGGTGCTATGGCTACTACGGCTACAATTTTAGTGTGTTCTCTTTATGGAAAACATCTCACATTTGTCCAGGTATTCATTCATCCATTCTTTTGCATGTTCTACAATGCTATTTTCAAACTTTCTAATGCCATTGTTGTCATCTTGTTTTTGTTTTATTTATTTTTCATGGTCCACTCAGATTTTTACATACATATTCCTGTATTCTACGGTAACAGGACTTCTTGATTGGATAACAATGTCCATCAAATATTTTACAGAATTTAAAGTGGCCATTGCACGCTGCCAGGTATAAGTTTTCACATTGTTTGTTTACAGAACGCTAAGATATCTATGGTGTATGATCTCTTCATAATTGTATGTCTATGTTATATACAGTAACACAATACATGTTTAAGGTAATACTTATCATGAATGTCAACATAGGCAGTATATGCCATACACATTTGCTTTCAGACGATTCTAGAGGACAGTGAAACCTTACAATTATCGCCACCAAACAACTTTGATGTGACGACACCTGATGATTTGGCCATAGAATTTCAAAGTTTCAAAGCAATTTGGCCAGGTTATCTTATGGTTGATGCAAATATAAAATGTCTAGAATAAATGGGTATGTCTATGCCTTAGGATATTTAACACGTTTATTGTTTTTGTTTTCCTTCACTCTCTTCAGATTATCAAAATGATATTCCTGGTGGCACAGAAGAATTTGACATGAGTTCTATGAATTGTGTGCTAAACAACATCAGTTTAAAGATTCAAAAGGTATGACAACACGTTTTTCAACATGTTTGTTTTTCAAAACTTACAAAATGTATTTGTAAGTTATTTCCTTTTTTCTTTAGGTGACAACAAACATCGGCATTATTTTAAGTTTAATCAACCCGCTTTGCTAAAAATGTAGACTCATAACAAAATGGTTTTTGGGCATCTAGAGATCAATGTTAATTTCAGAATCTTTTGATTGTCTTAGTAGCAGGGAGATACCCATTGCAGTTCAAATTTGAAAAGAAAATTATGATATTAAAATTATCAAATTATTGTTCATTGATATTCTAATAAATAGAACAAAATTATTATGTTCAAACATATATCTCAAATGTTTTCTTGAATCCACTACATGTTACTTATATCTCATCGACCTTCATATTCATGCATACCTTATATATTCATGGGCATTAGTGGCTGTCAAGTACACTTCATATTTAGTAATGGAGCATAAAGAATTCTAGTAAATGGTTATCCACAGCAAATGCCTCCTTAGATAGATTGAATTAATAATTTTGATACACTTGACATGTTGCTCCTAACAACTTATGATTTTACAATTATTAGTATGCGTTTTGATGAAATATCAATACCCATAAAAAAGTGGACTGCCAATTGAATGT
>CM032662.1:46951209-46970383 GCA_019095985.1 Streblospio benedicti
AACAGCATGAATAATAACCTCGTCTTTGTTGTTAAATAGCCAACAAAGTTGGTCATCGATGGATAGTTGCTTAAAGTTTTTACTTTTATCTAGTATGATTTTAAATAATTTGTTTCTTTCAATGTTGTATGACGTACAGCTAAATAAGAAATGTGATTCATCTTCTATTTCCTTAGAAGCACACTTAGTAAACACAATGCAAACACACATTCTGAGGCCATCACAGACTTTGATAAATTTTACATTGAAGTGCATAAGCAGTGCACACTACTGGGTCATTACTATATTGAGTACAAATATCTATTTGGAAAATTATCCAGTAAATTACCTTTACAGATTTTCAGAATCACTGGACTTTAACACTGTGAGTATGATGTCTTATGCTCTCGTCAAATGGTGGAATTGTTTGAGACTGCATGTTCTGACAACTCTCAATGTGTTTCTCATTATACTTACTGTCGTTTTACTCAAACACAGTGAGTTGATTACACCAGAATTCGCTGGAGTGGCATTTAACTATGCCACACAGGTATGAACAACATCTCTCACTTTTTGATCCCTATTTTGTGTTTTCTCTTGCATTGGGGGATAGTGGTGGCTGGGTTTGGGGCGCAATCATTTTTTTATACGCAGGGCAAGTCACCTTCTTATTTTCTTAATGACTTTGGACGGGGGTGGTTTCTATTTTCAAATCATAGAAAGGGTCATACGCAAAGTAACAGTGAGTAATTGTGTAGGCAGATTCATTCATTGCGGTAAGCAAAAGCTGAACGTAAAACTGATTAAAATTTAACATTTTTCAACAAACCACACACTCAGAAAAGCAAAATTACCCTCCGATTGGAATATTTTAAATATGGTTTTAAAACTCTCTGTGGTGCATTAGCCTACAATTAGCCTATCTACATTCAGATTACCTTGTAACCCACACTCTGGTTATGGTTCTTCTGGAAAATGAGGCAAGATTTACATCAGTGGAGAGGATACATGAGTATATAGAGGTACAATGACATAGAGGTTAAATGACAATCAAATAGGACAACAATTGGTATTAAACACACTATGGAATCGATGTTTTCATTGCTCAAAGATTACCCAATAACCAATTGTATAACGTGAAACCTTTGTTACTAATAGGGTTTACATCAAGAGGAAACACTTTGTGGTGAGCAAGGCTACAGTAATTGGCCTAAACGTGGTAACATTGAATTCAAACAATATGACATGCGGTACAGAGATGGCTTGCCACTGGCACTCAAAGGACTGTCTTTTACTATTGAAGAACATGAAAAAATTGGCATTGTGGGAAGAACCGGTGCAGGTAAGTAGTGCCACTATGTAGAAATGTTATGAAGAATAAAACACATGGTTTATTGACAAGTTGAAAATTTGGTTCACAATATATATTTCCAAGAGAATTTAGTTCACATTATTTTTTCCACAAACAGGTAAATCCTCATTGACTAATGCCCTGTTCCGTCTGTGTGAAGCTGCTGGTGGTAAGATCCTGATTGATGGTGTGGACATCAGCACTTTGTCTCTGGCACAGCTCAGATCCAGCATCTCAATCATCCCACAGGAGCCTATTTTATTCTCCGGAACAATTCGGTATTGATGTGTTCCATTATGTACAAATGTATATCTATTCCTCCACACATCATTCTAACATAAGTGTATTTTCAGATCAAATTTGGATCCATTTAATCAATATGATGATGCTAGACTATGGGAAAGTCTTGAGAAATGCCATTTAAGAGGCAAGATATTGGGTTTGGAAGGAGGAATTAATGCTCATATGTCTGAAGGTGGAAGCAATTTGTCTGTTGGGGAGAGGCAATTACTATGTTTAGCTAGAATGTTTTTGAAGAAAAACAAGGTATGCAAGAATAGTGTTCCATTATTGAATAAAGTATTGCAGCTGTTGCATATATTTAATCTACAAATTGGTTAACATTAAAGTATTGAACCTTGAAGGGGTTTGTCACTTTAATTTTTATATATTTATGTATTAGCATATCAATTATAGATTCTTATACTCGATGAAGCCACTGCCTCAATTGACAGTCAAACATCTCAGAAATTGCAACAATGTTTGGATGAAGTATTTCAGTTTTGTACAATGCTTGTAATTGCTCATAGACTTGACACAATTCTTGCCTGTGAAAAAATACTTGTGATCGAAGATGGAAAGGTCAAGTGTGTTTTTACCATTAAAGTTCAGAAGCTTTCATGCATAGTAAACATAATTAACACTTACATTATGACGGGTTTTTTCAGGTGGTGGAATTTGATTACACACGCAAGTTAGTTGAAGATAGCAACTCATATTTCCATCGACTGATGATAGGATCACACTTATCTCCAGAAAACAACTTACGCATAAATGATCTATGCACTTAGCAATGAATCAGTCATTCTCCAACGTAGAGCGAACAAGAAATGTTTATAGTGATTATTTTCTAACTGTTGCAAAATCAAATGTTATCATTGTTTAACAAGTTTTATTATTATAATATGCACAAGCTATCTCCAGCTTTTGTCCACCATGGAAACCCACACCCTGTTGATATGGAAACCTGTCAATTAGAATTGAAGGAAACGAGCATAATCAATATGTATATACAGGGTATAATGATTCATGAAACAGACCACAATATATATTGTTTGTTTAGAAGTTGAAGGGGTGAGTAGAAAATATCGAGATAGACACTTTTTCGTGTTCATCTGAAGCACATTCTAACTTCTAGTTACATGCACATATAACCCTGCTTCATTAATACACGTGTGCTCTTCTTAGCCATAACCTAAATAAAAGTGGTTGGTTGAATAAAAAATCTTTGTTATCGTCCAATAGCAAGGGTGTCTAAACAGCTATTTGTGACCTATCATAAGTGCTGTTACTTCGTACTAATTACCACATCTACCTAGTTACGTCATACCAGTTCTACAGGAAAACCCCTAAACTGTGTGGCAAGTGTGGCGGTAATGTATTTCCTTTGAATTAGTCTATAATTACGATTTATGAAACAGACTAAATACATTTGATTGATACAATTTGTGCACATCGTCGGTTTTCACGGCCTGATCACTCGCACTGCCTTAAGTCCTTGTCCATATACTGCGTATATAGTCGTGAAATATGACGATGTTTGTGCATAGCTCCTCTTGCTTCACCAACAATTCTGCTAGCAACATAATTGATTTCATTTTCACATTCATTGTCATCATCAACATTGTTATCATTAACTTCTTGAAACAATGATTAATATTGTGATGGAGTGAACAAAATATTATCATCTGGCTGAACACACACATCCTCTATCTTAACTGAAACTGAAGGTGATACCTTTTGATGAAATTTGTATGGTATCAAAAGATCTGTGTTTTTTCTGTAAATTTGTATTCTGTTTAATACACAACAAAATTCATCACCCTCTCTCCCTGGCTTGGTGTAAGCATACAAAGGAAGAATGCCTACAATAGCCTTTTGCAGTTTGGGATCGGATATTGAGCTGAGGCACTCCTTGCATATATACTTTTCGATATTTTTTTTTAATTTCTTGCTCTGCCACAGGGACTGATTTACTATTCATGTGAGGTAGTTCCTCATATGGAATCTTCTTGTTGTATCACTTCTTTTCCTTTTTATGCTATGTAAATGGCTTTTGATTTCATTGTATCAAATGCAAATCGAACAGTCTTTGTGTTCGTGAATGCACAAAATAGGTATTGAAAGTCAGAGATGAGGAAAATTAGTGGGATAAGAGAAAAAAGCCTAAAAAATAGGAATGAGAAGAAAGTGCAAAATATTGGGATGAGGGAAAAGGGGAAAAAAGAAATGTGTGATCTCTTGACCCCTTATAATCCCCCCCACCACCACCACCTTTCTCAGTAAGTCTGATTTCTAGTTGCACAAAATACATCATATGGCAGCCCTGGTTCCATGGATGCAGGAGAATATTCAATGAACATACCACGTTCAATGCACAAAACACTATAAGAATCAGCAAAATCCTCATTCTAACTTCTAGTACTTTGTATAAACTTCGGTTTATTATGTTGAATAATTCTTCACCTTAATGCAAATGTTTCCCTACAATTTAAGTGGCAACTATAAGTGACAGTGTAATGGTTTCTTCTGTATCTGTCTGTTGGCTTAGCTGGGTATCATGCGTTTGGTTTTATATGTTAAGATACTTGATAAAATATTGCCAATTGCCCCCGTTACCACAGCTTAAAGGGCCACGTAGGACTAATGCCTCTATACAACCAATTCCTTCTTTTAACGTCATTTTAACATATACTGTATTTCACTCTTAGTTTCTGGCAAATTCATTGTTTTCTGTATGACACTGTATGCATATATCATGGAGACAACAAATATAGATCTACATACCAAACTACCTTGTTCCATTACAATGAGGACATGGTGTGTCATTTGCCAAACATCAGGGTTGCATTGGGTATCAACAGAGAGAATCTCCTGATCCAGTATGTATGTTAAATCCCACGAAATAGATTCGTGAAAAAGTGTGTGGAAAACCATAGTCCCAATAAACACAATGTTTACAGAACATTGAGAACGTACCCATAACTACAAGAGAAGGTTTGATTTTTTTTAGAAATTCAAATACAATGTATGTTTTAAAAAGGATGTATGCGTTCCAATGCCTCAGAAAGAACCATTTGAATAACACATAATGTTATATGGCTAAAACTTCAGCTCTGCGTATCACTTTAAGAATTTTAGAACCATAGACTGTGGTTGTTTATCACCATCAGGTTTTTACAAGTGGGCCAGTAGGTTATCTTTAAAATCAAGTAGTATAAAACAAATATTTTGCAAGAACCATTATAACAAACCAAATACACGCAATAAAGATCAGTTAAATGCAGTGTGGGTTTGTATTGAAGACTTTGAATACCACTGTATTTATGTGTGTCAATGGATTATTTGTAAATATATTTATATAGTGGATAAAAAACAACTTCATGAAGTAGAAGAATGAACGTGGTGAAGCTGCAATAACAACATATGAGGTCTTTTCGTTCATGGTATATTTTATAACTTAAGTTTACACAACCATGCACAGTTTTCTAGCCTAGAAGACAAAAGGACATCCATCGTATTCTATTGATGAAAGGAAAGCTTTAAAATGAAAATAGTCAAAATGAAGAATCTGTTGATGATCATATATTTGTGCGGTTTGCTCGTTGATATGACCCTCGCTGTGAAAATTCTCATGCACCCATGGAATCACGGAAGCCACATGATGATTTATGTGCAACTAGGGGTCAGATTAGTTGAAAATGGCCATGATGTTACTATTTTACATGGTTCTGGATTTACAAGGTCATTAGGATTGGATCATCATGCGATTACTTTTAAAACATACAGGATGGCAAAAAGAGCAATAGTAGAGGATGTAGCATTGGCCAAAGATTTGCAGAGATTGCATGGTAAAAGTTTCCTTTCAATGATATTTGAGCCCAAATTCATGGAATTCATGACAAAATTGGAAAATGAAGGCAGAGAGATATTTGATGATGAAGGAACACTTGCATATTTAAAACAACAGAAATTTGACTTTATGATTACAGCATTCACTGGATATTACCTGCTGCTAGCTCATTATTTATCTGTGCCTTATGCTGTGATAAATTTTGACTCCCCTTCCCTTATGACCAGAAAACCTTTTTTCACCAGTCAAGAAACAGGGGTATTGTATCCCATAAGATATCCAATGTCGTTTAGAGAGCGATGTACGAATGCATTGTATGCGTATATGGGAGTAT
This sequence comes from Streblospio benedicti, assembly GCA_019095985.1. Classification (NCBI taxonomy): domain Eukaryota; kingdom Metazoa; phylum Annelida; class Polychaeta; order Spionida; family Spionidae; genus Streblospio; species Streblospio benedicti. The sequence goes on from CM032662.1 coordinate 46,957,006, forward strand.
TATTGTCTAAACCTATAGTTAACAAAGGCAGTGAGTATATCCAACAAAAATTTCCTAATGCTCCTCATGATTTAAGAAATGAAGATCTTTTGAAAAATGCCACATTTTTCTTTATGTTGCGGCTACCAGTCATAGCTCCACCCAAAAGCACCATGCCAAATATCATCGACATCGGAAGTGTGATGGCTCGTCCAGCTAATCTCTCCATGCTGTCTCCAGAACTAAAGGAAATTCACAGACAGTGCCCCAGTGGTTTTATTTTGGTATCCTTTGGCTCTTTATATGACCAGTTTGAAGAGGGCATATTTCGAAAGTTAATGGAAGCATTTGAGCACATAAATATACCAATACTACTTAAACATAGAGGAAATCCAGATGAAACAATACCACACAACGTGAAGATTGCTCCATGGATTCCCCAGAATGACTTATTAGGTCATCCTAATATAATGGCGTTTGTGACCCACTGTGGGTTCAGTGGACTGGTGGAAGCCCTCAATCATGGTGTACCCATTGTAGCCTTCCCGCTGAGTATCGATCAGGCTGCCAACTGTGCCTGTGTGGGTCAAGTAGGCATCGTCCTTGACATTTTGAACTTTGAAGCACATGATGTCATTGTTGCATTGCAAAATGTTACAGAAAAGGGAAATTCGTACAAGAGTAATATGAAGAGAGTCTCACAGATAATACATGATTTGCCAGATCCAGGACAGACAGTATCATTTTGGATTGACCATGTCGTGAAACATGGAAGGGATCACTTGCGTTCACCGGCGTATGCTCTGGAGGATTATGAGTTTTTGGGTTTGGATGTGGCATTGGTTTTCCTAATTTGTTCGTTTTGCTTGTTTACATTGTGGATAAGATGTTGTTTGTATCTTTGTCGAAGATTTAATGTTGAGCGTATTCTGTTAAAAGCAAGTGGGTTAAGAGAGCAAGCACAAAATCCGGGATAAAGAATGTCATGGGAACTAAAAATGAATATAATTTTGTTACTTCGAACCCAGTAGATATTGACATTGACAACAGAAACATTGAATAGAGCTGTTTTATTCATGTAATATGTTTGTGTATTAACAAAATACTAAATAATATAAATACTCAATACAAAAGACAATAGTATTTTTCTCAAATTTCTAACATGAAAAACAAACTTTCTACGAAACTTCAACATGAAGGACACACTTTCTACTAAACTTTCAACACAAAATTGTTTGCTACTTCGCCAACAAACATATTTCAAAGCACGCGAGCTCATATTAGGTGAGTGAAACAAAACTAACTTATCCAAAATATCATATATTGGGGTAAAATCCAAGATGGCCGCCAATTTGTGAGTAGGGTGTATAAATGACCATAAATCCTAAACTACCTAACATAAAAACATGTATTTGGTATCAATTCCCACTAAACTGAGGGTGCCCGATCATTTGGTGATATTTTCAAGGTCATCAGAGGTCAAGGTCACGTGATAATATCAAGGTCACTGATAATTTTTACAAAAATAAGTCCACACGTGACAACATTACATCAATAAAAGTTATATATAAAAAATTTTAAAAATACATTTTCAGCTGGAATAAGTCCCACTTAGAGTCGTGATGCCTGGGGAAAAATTTCCCTAAAATCCCTCCAGGGAAAAACCTTGTTTTAGGGGAAATCTAAGATGGCCGACAATGTGCGGAGCCAAATATATAGATGTATAAATGACCATAGCTCTTAAAGTACCTGACATAAAAACACATTTTTGATATCAATTTCCACTAAACTGAGGGTGCCCGATCATTTGATAATAGTTTCAAGGTCAACAGAGGTCAAGGTCATGTGATAATATTAAGGTCACTGATAATTTTTACTAAAATGAGTCCACACGTGACAACATTACATCAATGAAAGTTATATATTAAAATTGTAACAAAATATTTTCAGCGAAATAAGTCCCACTTAAGAGTTCTGATGTCTTGGAAAAAAGTCCCCTAAAATCCCTACAAGGGAAAAGCTTATTTTGGGGGAAATCTAAGATGGCCGACAATATGTAGAGCCAAATACACGTATAAATGACCATAGCTTTTAAAGTACCTGACATAAAAACACATATCAATTTATCAACGATTTAGAGTCCACACGTCTCAAGGTCGCCAACAGGTTAATTGTTCTCAGTAACGTCATCATCTTCTAGGGTCTCACTAGTGATATTTGTGTTGGAGCATGTGATTCCTTTGCAGTTACCACATGCCGGCGTGCAGTTGATCCCATTTTTTCTGCATGTGCAGGTTTTTTTTCTTACAGTTGCCACCGCAGTTGCATCTTATAATCTTGATTAATGATTCTGGGGCAGCTGCTTTTTCCATACGAATGGGTACCAGACCACTTCCAGATTTCACCCATCCCCAGTCTACTGGACAGGTGCTGTTGCCACGCCATTCTTGCACTTGGTGGTATGTTCTTAGGCTGTGAAATACAGCTGCATCACATGTTGGTGGAAGGTTTTCTGGGGAAACATATCCAGCAGAAGTTGCTACTTTCAGTTGAAATTTTACAACACGTGCAGCATTAAGGTTTGGTGAGGAGGTGCAGCCATATATGACAAGTAATGCTTCTTCCCCAGCCTTTTCAATGTCTTGTTTTGGAGAAAGTGGAGACATGAAGGTTGATGCGGAGTGCTGCAAAGTGTTATACTTTGTAAGGACTGTGGATTTGCCAATTCCATAAGGCCTGGATGTCGTATCACATCCACTGATAGCATGCAAAAACAGAAGGGATTCTACAAGAACTGGATCCAGATTCTTCTTGAGTTCAGTAATGCATATTGTCTGCTTTCCAGTAACCATGTACAACTGTTCACTCTGTTCTGTAGAATGGGTATGGTGTACAAGAAGTTGTAATACATCGGTATCTTCTGCAACAACAGCTGTTGGTTTCTTAAGAGCAGAAAGACATGCTAGTTTGCAGATTTTGTAATCTGCGTCACCTTGTGCATGTTCCACGGATACGCTTGCATTTTCCATGTACTCAGCAAGTAGGTAGATGAGTGACTGCTTGTTCCTTTCATTTGCAAGGAAAGCTTTCTTGCTCATTGATAGGTGCATTTCCGCAGATACAGATACTGTCACACCAATGTCATGACCTGCTCGGCGACCATGTGCTTCATTTTTAGTGCTGTGACCGTGGTATCCATCAAACACAACCAGTGCGTGTCTATAGCTGCTTTTGACATGCTGCACATACATGTTGCAAATCTCCTCATAGCTTGAGTGCTTAGGCCATGAGAATTTATGCAATAAGCCTCCTCCGTCAACAACAAACTGCAAGCCCATAGCATCCATGGATAAGACGATGCTTGCTGGAACAAGTTTCAGGAGATGATGCTTGATTTCTGCCTTATCCCCAGTTCTCATCTGCATGCAAGTGTCAAACAGCGATGGAGGGTAAGAGCATAGCTCATACTGGAAGAGATCATTAATCGGGATATCATTGATACCCATAACAAGCAATCGCTGATATAACCGCTGTGGATCCATTTCCTTTTTTCTCCAGTAGATACCACCATACAGGGCTGAAGCTAAAATTTTCTGAGAAAATTTGTATTTGCCAACCATTGGGAGACCATCACATCAGATGCCAAACAAGAATATTGAGTTTTTGGAAAACATTTTGACTAATTCTTGATGGCAATGTACATGCATCTTCTGCATTTTTTGGCTCCCAAATACAGACTGTGTAATTAGAACACATAGGCTTATAATATTATTGAACATAATATTATTTTGATTTAATGCCAGCCACGAACCTTAAAGATAGTGAATACACCAGACTTATGTCCCCCTACAAAGACCGTCCCTGCAGCACTGAAAAGTCCCAGTCTTTGTAGAGTCTTTGGTCTTTGTAGAGGGGGGAATTTTCTGGTATATCATGTTTACTAGTGTCACAAAAAAACGGTCTTTGTAGAGGGGTGGTCTCTGTAGAGGGGTGGTCTCTGATAGGGGGACCACTGTAGTCTGATTTGACTAACGAGTCAATTGTTATGCTATTGGCTTATATTTTGAATCTTTATATGCACAGATAATTAACATAAAACATGATGGTTGGAGATCTTGCATTTCTGTTAAGGAAGAAAATGAAATTGAAGTATCAACAAAAACTACACACTAGTTATAACCACTAGTGGTTATATAGTTTATTACGAAATAAAAACCATAGCAACCTGCAGTACATCCACCTTGACCTTTAATAAAATAAATAATGTCATAAAAGCAAGTAATATCTTATAATTGTTTAACAAAGAACTTTTAGGAATTTTTATTTAGAAAATGTAGATAAAAAATGCATTTATGTTGGAGTTTTTTAGTAAAAATTATCAGTGACCTTGATATTATCACATGACCTTGACCTCTGATGACCTTGAAACTATTACCAAATGATAGGACACCCTCAGTTTAGTGGAAATTGATATCAAAAATGTGTTTTTATGTCAGGTACTTTAAGAGCTATGGTCATTTATACATATATATATTTGGCTCCGCACATTGTTGGCCATCTTAGATTTCCCCCTAAAACAATGTTTTTCCCTGGAGGGATTTTAGGGAAATTTTTCCCCAGGCATCAGGACTCTAAGTGGGACTTATTCCAGCTGAAAATGTATTTTTAAAATTTTTTTATATATAACTTTTATTGATGTAATGTTGTCACGTGTGGACTTATTTTTGTAAAATTATCAGTGACCTTGATATTATCATGTGACCTTGACCTCTGATGACCTTGAAGATATCACTAAATGATCGGGCACCCTCAGTTTAGTGGGAATTGATACCAAATACATGTTTTTATGTTAGGTAGTTTAGGATTTATGGTCATTTATACACCCTACTCACAAATTGGCGGCCATCTTGGATTTTACCCCAAAATGAGGTTTTCCCATGGAGGGATTTTAGGGGATTTTTTTTCCTGGCATCAGAGCCCTAAAAGGGACTGATTCCAGCTGAAAATGCTTTGTTCCAATTTTGTGTTTGATCTATCTACTTATTTTGATGCTGGTTTATTTTGATATTGCAGATATATCTGATTGTAAATCTAAGGTATCTCATTTATTCATGTGAATTTATTTTGTTTGGCTTCAAATGAAAAAAAAACTTTTTTCGTATCATTTAGTCTTTTGAAAGACTTCTAAACCTCAGACTATATAGTCAATGTTACTTGAGCGAAACCATGTCACGCAGGGGGGTGAGTCAAAGATGACTTCAACTTACCAGGAGGGGGTGGGGTTGAGGCAAATATGACTTAAAGGTGACGGGGCTGGGAGGTGGTAAAAAGGCCAAAAATCAAGTGACGTCATTTGTGAACGGTTTCTAACGATGTGCAGGTGTGTCCATTGAAAGAACATGGAAAAACAATCTTTCTAAGCGCTTGGGACAGTAGTATAGGTGTAAACATAAGAGAGAAGCAATTAAGGGATTATAAGAGAGAAGCTATTAAAATTCCTCCCGCGCTAATGACCCTATGAGAGAGAAGCCATTAACGTCAAATTATAAGGGAGAAGCTATTAATCACGCCGGCCGCGGTGAGCAGGCGGCGGCTGTCGACTCAGTGCCGGAGCGCTCGTCATCGCTAGCGTCAGTCGAGCCGTAGTCGTGAGCGGATCACGAGGAAGCCGCGTAGTAACTAGTTCATGACCGGTACGACGACGTAATATCGCGATAATCCTACACCATCGCTAAGCGTAGATCGTGAATGGTCAGCGGGATTCATCGTCCGGTCAGTAGTCGGCGCGGATCGCGAGAAAGAGGCTTGCTGGTCGGATCCGTCGATCGAGGACTGGTAGCGGCGGGGCCCCGATAATCACGGGCGTAGCCGCGTAATCGCTAACTATTTCATTACTAAATCAATACGGTACAACTACCGTGATAAAGATAATCCTACACTCCGATAAAGAAACGCGGGGGACAGGGATCTCATTAAATATTCGATCTCATTAAATATGCACAGGCGAAGCCATTAGTATGCAAATGAGGGGGGGTCGCCGGTCGGCGGTGTACGGGTTTGTCGCGACCGACCGACGGTACGGCGGATTAGTCAGCGACCCCGCGGGCGGGACCGGTTTAGACGAGACGCCGACCGGCGAGGTCCGCGATTAGACGAGCGTCGACCGACGGGTTCGGGGTTAGACGACCCGCCAAGCGGGCGGGGTTAAAAAACAAAACCGTGCGAAATAGCCGCCTAGGAGGAGGGGGAAAACCCGAATTACGCCCGCGATAATCCCTACGAACCGTAATGAGAGAATAAAGCTAAAAAAGACCGGCGCGGGATTAGACTGCTCAGCTCACCCGCCGACCTAGCCAGAGACCGCGCATTATAACCATGACCGCTGGCCGCATTCCCGCACCGATCCGAGACCCTCATAGAGAGGTTCTCCTGAGCGTGCATAGCTAGCATCCGGGCTGTCCGACAATGGCGATCAGGTCCCTGTAATTGAGAGGCGGCGGCGCTGGGGGTGGTCGAGGCACTGGTGGTCCTGGCGGTAGCGGAGGCCGGGGCACCGACGGTGCCCGAGGCGCGAGAGTCACTGGAGGCGGCGGTGGGTGAGGCGCCCGCGGAGAGAAGGAGCGGGAGGCGGTGGTGGGTGGTGGTGGTGGCAGGGGCACCGACGGTGGCTGAGTCACTGGTGGAGGCGGTAGGGGTACTGACGGTGACGGTAGCGGTGGCCGGGGTACTGACGGTGCTGGTGGTGGTGGTGGTGGCGAGAGAGAGAGAGAGAGAGAGAGAGAGAGAGAGAGAGAGAGAGAGAGAGATAGTGTTTAAAAGATAGGCTAGAAGGCGAGAAGTCTTATCGATGTCGCGTTATTAAAACTCGAGAAGCGCTGACGATGTCCTCTATATATATATTTTTTTACTGGGGGAGGGACTCGTTATATATATTTTACTGAGGCGCGCTTTTTTTTAAGCGCTTTTTCTTCCTCGAGTGACGTGGTTTTTTGCGTCGACGAACGAGAAATCGTCGCCCGCCCCTTAAAAATGTCGCGTTTTAATTGTAATTTATACTAAATTTTTTGACGTCGATACCGAGAACTGGCGGGCCCATTTTTTCGAACAGGCGCGCCAGTTTTCAGGCGGGCGCGTCATTTTTCGCCTCTCCGCCGGAAAAAGCGTGTAAAAAAAAATAGTATAATTTGTATTGGAGTGAGGGGCGTTTTTTTGGGTCGACGTCGAAAAGACGCGCAACTTTTCCGTAAGGCCGCGCAAAAAACTCCTGCCGGACCTCATAAAAGCCGTGACCAAGCGCGCGAAGTACCCCTACATCGTTATCGACCTGAGCCCGCACTCCGACACGGACTATAGACTGAGAACCGACATCTTCCCCGGCGAGCTGACGCGGGTCTACGCCTTGAAGTCGTAAAAAAAAGAACCAGCCTGAAGAGAGAGAAGAGCGAGAGAGAGAGAGAGAGAATGGCTCTCGCCGCCCACGCGCGCTTTCTCGGAATGTTTCTGAAAGACGTCCCGAGGGACAGCGGACGTCGCGCTCAGAGACAGCGCTACAGCCTCTGAAATGCGCTCATAAAGGCGAGATCATGGCTCTGTGCGAGATAGCTCAGGACATTCTAGCTAAACGTCTGGCGGTGCCGCCTCATTTAAAGCCTTACTTGCGCGGAAAGGTGACAGCTCTTAGACGCCTGTCCAGCAAGTCAGCCTCCGTCCTCGAGCGTAGAAAGCTACTGACGCGACCCTTGGCCGAAGCCCTCTGCGAAGCGGCGAGACCGCTCATAGAGTGATGGCTCTGAAGCATCTAGACGGGTTCGTCATGGTCCCCGAGGGGTGTACGCGCAGCTGACGGAGAAGTGCGCCCACCGCCCGACTCCGTCTCAGGACCGTCAGCGAGCTTCAAAAGTGTTGCCAACAACTGACGGAGAGCATAAAAGGGAGCGCCGTGGTTACGCCGGATTACGCTAAAAAGTTTTACTTCATGGATTCCATTCACCCAACTCACGGGCCTGCGATGATCATCTGTGCCGACAGCGAGCAGTCGAGCGTTCAAGAACTGGTCGTACAACTGCCCAAGAGTATAGATTGCGAAGAAGCCTACCTGTCACTCCTGGAGCTCATCGTATATCACGACGGCTCAGACTCACCTTTAATCCATATCAGCGCTAACTGCGTGGGCTCAGTCATTTCAAATGGCAGCATCTCTCGTCTTCTGAGACAGGTACCCCTGGAGCAACGCGCTCGACAAGGTAGCGGACAGAGCTTTCGAGAGCACATCACATTTCAGCATATTTACCCGATAAAAGTAGTAGAAGAGCCCGTCCTCTTCAACGCCATACGACTGAGGTTATCCACCCCCGACAACGAAAGCCTCGCCTTCATATCGCGAGTGCGCTGCGTGCTGGGGTTGAGTTATGACGAGTACCGACGGAGCGCGCGGAGAGAGAGAGAGGGCACCTATCGTTGAAGATTGAATAGCTCACTACAAGAAGATGGACTACGATCAAAGTGGACAAAGTCATAAAACAGTATATATGTATCAGCGTGTGTTGAATAAATGTACATCCATCATGTATTTTTTACTGCGTGTATATATACGTGTAAAGTTTAAAGAATATCTTCTGTAAAGTATCTAGCCATTACTCTATGTCTTTTGCGGTACTCTGATTCGGTTTTACTGTGTAGAGTTTAGAAAATGATGTCTTCCCCAGTACTCTGTAAAACTATATATTTGTGTGTGGAAAATAAAAGATTGGTAAAACGATGCCTCGTTATCATCACTGCCTTCTGTGTACTATTTAATAAGCGTTTCTCACAAAAATAAAACTACACGCACTTCCCCAACCAAACACCCACACCACCAAGCTATCTTAATTTATAGGTGGTCTCTTTATGGAGTGTGTTGACCGTCCAGCTCTTTATGACTGCAAGAAACAGTCTAATTAGAGAGTTGGACATAATTGGAGGTTCTACTGTACGAACTGTACTAATCTTGTACATTGAATTATATTCATTGTAAATCAAACCACTGTCTTCCAGAGTCGATGTCTGCTAATGAATTAATGCATTTAAAAGAGTAAATCACTGATTGAAATAATCTGATTGACATACATAGATAAGTCAATAATTCTTAAGGCACAAATGAAAACTACAATATCAACGCAAATCTTAAAACACCACTTCTCTAAAATGACCACCTCTATAGCATGCTAGCGATGACTTTTAAAATTATGTAAGTTTACTACGAGTAAAATATTGGACCGTGAGCGCTATCGTTACTCGATCCAGCCCGAGATGAGTCGAGCCGGCGACCCGCGCCGCCCGGCTGCTGGACCCGTCAACGGCTGGCGTGATTAATGGCTTCTTACCTATAAGTTTGGAGGAGGCTCATTTGCATGTTAATGGCTTCTACCTTATAATATTTAATGAGCTGGAATGTTAATGGCTTCTACCTTATAATGCGGCTGTCAAAAGTTGATTAATGTCTTCTTCCTCATGAATAATGTAGACTATTCGTACGGGTCTACTTCTGTAACCATCGCGCTTGAAGATGTTACGTAAGTTTACTACGGGGCTGACCGGGATCGATGCTACTCGATGACTTTTAAAATTATGACTACGAGTAAAATATTAAACGCTGACAATCGTTATCGCTACCCCCCAAAGTCTTACGATCTACGTAAGTTTACTACGACTAAAACTAACGCTACTCGATGCTAGCGATGACTTTTAAAATTATGTCTACGAGTAAATAAACGCTGACAATTGTTATCGCTACCCCCAAAGTCTTACGATCTACGTAAGTTTACTACGACTAAAACTAACGTCTGAATTCGCTAACCTCTGCTCTACAACATACTAGAAGTATTCACAGATATAATTGATAATAAAGATTTGCTGAGACATTTACTTTTCCATCTTTTTGGGTTTTTTTTTTAAATTAAACTACCCACCCCCAAAGTACAGTTTACTACGACTAAAACCTATACTCTACTCGAGACTTAAATTACGCGAGTAAACGGCGCTATCGTCGACTACTGAGGTGAGTCGAGCCGCCGTCGCAGACACACCTGCTCACCCGTCAGCGGCCGGCGTGATTAATGGCTTCTTCCTTATAATCCCAGACGTTGCGAATTTTAATAGCTTCTACCTTATAATCCCAGACGTTGCGCCCAAACGATCGTAGGTTCCGCTAAAGAGATTTCGTCGCCTTTGACGCTCGTACTTTTTATAGAGATATTCTTTTGGTTAAGTTCGTACTTTTGTATAGAGAGATTTTGTCGCCTTTGACGATCGTACTTTTTTATAGAGATATTCTTTTTGTTAAGTTCGTACTTTTGTATAGAGATTCTTTTTTTTTTAAAGAGATTTCTAATAAATATAAAACGGCGTTTTCTTATTCTTTTCTTTCTAAAAGACCTATATTAAAACGAAGTCCCCCCAGAGATTTCTAATAAATATAAAACGTTTTCTTATTCTTTTCTAAAAGACCTATATTAAAAGACTGTCCCCCGCTTTTATATTAATAAATATAAAACGTTTTCTTATTCTTTTCTAAAAGACCTATATTAAAACGAAGTTCCCCCCCCGCTTTTTGTATAGAGATTCTTTTTTTTTAAAGAGATTTCTAATAAATATAAAACGTTTTCTTATTCTTTTCTAAAAGACCTATATTAAAACGAAGTTCCCCCCGCTTTTGTATAGAGATTCTTTTTTTTTCTAAAGAGATTTCTAATAAATATAAAACCCCAGAGCTTCTTATTCTTTTTCTAAAAGACCTCTCCCCCGCTTTTTGTATAAAGACCTAAATATAAAACCCGATGTCTTTTTCTAAAAGACCTAACGATGTCCCCCGCTTTTTGTATAGAGATTCTTTTTTTTCTATTCTTTTTCTAAAAGACCTTCTAATAAATATAAAATAAAACGTTTTCTTATTCTTTTTCTAAAAGACCTAACGAAGTCCCCCGAGGACCGTCGGCGATTAATGGGGGACCGTCGGGAAGCGCTCCAGCCGCTTCGGTAGAGGCCGGGCCGTTTAAAATAGCTCGGGCGCGCTTTCTTCTATTGATCTTTGAATGGCGATCTCGATGGCCTTGCGCTACTAAGAGGCCGGGGCGTTTAAAATAGCTCCGGCGTCCTTCTTCTATAGATCTTCGAATCGCGCATTCGCGCGAGCGTAGCGCTACTAAGAGGCGGGATCGGCCGGGCGTTTTGATGTAAAATAGCTCGGGCGGCTTTCTTTTCTATTGATCTCTCTCGATAGGCCGCCAGCGACAGCTGCGTCGGGGAGACCGTGATTAACGACTTCTACCTTATAACTCTGGTGAGACGAGATCGTCCTATAATATTTAACGAGATCGTACTTTCGGCGGCGTTAGACGGTAATTTAGTCGAGTATTTTTTTTTCAAACGGAGATTAACTTCCGGCGTTTTAGTTCTCGATTCGTATATCGAGTAAAATAATATTAAACGCGTCCGTACGATTATATAATTTGAGCGGGGTCGACTAGATAATATACGGGCGACGTATCGCTCTAAACGAGATTACCGTCTCTAAGAGTGAAGGGGGGTGTATTACCTCTAGAGATTTTGGGACCCCGTCTCTAAGGTCGACGCGAGTTAAAACTCTCTCTAACGAGATTACCAAACGGCTCGAGGGGGGGGGGACAGTTTTAATATTGCCTCTCTGAAGAGAGAGGCGTTGTTTTTTTGTTTTTGTCGACCTCTACGACTCTAAAAAGCGTACTACGTAATATACGCTAGACCACGCGTTATAGATCTTCGTCGTCTCGTTAAACTCTTTAACGAGATTACCGAAGTACATATCTAACGGCTCTAGCGGGGAGTTGGGATACGGAACCATGGCAGCGTCTAAAACCGCTAGGGCGGTCAACGTTTTATTAAACGCTATTTCGTAACGCTCCCGGATGCTAGATAACGCGCTCAGGAGAACCTCTCTATGAGGGTCTCGGATCGGTGCGGTGCGGGCGACGGTCATGGTTAATGTGACGGCGGTCTCTGGCTAGGTCGAAAGCGGGCGAGACGAGCTGAGCAGTCTAATCCCGGCGTCGGTCTTTTTAGCTTTATTCTCTCATTACGGTTCGTAGGGATTATCGCTGCGTAATTCGGTTTTCCACCCTCCTCGGCGGCTATTCGTACGGTTTTTAACCCTCGTTGACGGCGTCTCGTCTAATCCCGGACCCCGCTCGGCGGGGTCGCGGCTAATCCCGTACCCCGTCGGTCGGCGTCTCGTCTAAACCCGGTCCCCGCTCGGCGGGGTCGCGACTAATCCCGGTACCTCGTCGGTCGGTCTCTCGTCAAATCCCGGTACCTCGTCGACCGGCGACTAATCCCCCCCCTCATTTGCATACTAATGGCTTCGGCCTGTGCATATTTAATGAGATCGAATATTTAATGAGATCCCCGGCTGTCCCCCGCGTTTCTTTATCGGAGTGTAGGATTATCTTATCACGGTAGTTGTACCGTATTGATTTAGTAATGAAATAGTTAGCGATTATACGCGGCTACGCCGTGATTATCGGGGCCCCGCCGCTACCAGTCCTCGATCGACGGATCCGACCCGCGCTCCTCTTTCTCGCGATCCCGCTCGACTACTGACCGGGACGATGAATCCCCGCTGACCATTCACGATCTACGCTAGCGATGGTGTAGGATTATCGCGATATTACGTCGTCGTACCGGTCATGAACTAGTTACTACGCGGCTTCCTCGTGATCGCGCTCGACTACGGCTCGACTGGCGCTTCGCGATGACGGCGCTCGGCACTGAGTCGACAGCCGCCGCCTGCTCACCGCGGCCGGCGTGATTAATAGCTTCTCCCTTATAATTTGACGTTAATGGCTTCTCTCTCATAGGGTCATTAGCGCGGGAGGAATTTTAATAGCTTCTCTCTTATAATCCCTTAATTGCTTCTCCGACACCTTTCTTCATTCTCTCTCTTTTCTATAAAACATAGTGGTCACTCTTTTAAGGACACCTAGCTTATTTCATTGTAGTCATTAAGGTAAGAATGCTCTTTCACCATTACCAATTCCATGACACTGGCAGATCCAGGGGACTCCAGCCCCGGGTAAGCACATCTCATTAGCACACTTCACTTACAAACAATATCACATTTGTTTAATGAGTAGTCCACACAGTAGTTAGAGCCTACATGCGCCTTTAGGTTGTATGTTTGAGGCTACCACTAACAACATGCTGAGCATGCTGTGTTCAATGATCTAAGTCCTGAGGGATCTAACAAAAACCGCAGGTAAGGTACACCATTTCTCAGTAACCATGCCTGGGGGCTGTCCCAAGACTTTGTATAGAAACTATCGTGAACCTCCATGGGGAGACCACTCGCTACCGAAACCTCTTGAGGCCTGTCAATTGATGTTTTTTT
>CM032662.1:46970483-46988456 GCA_019095985.1 Streblospio benedicti
CTTCAATCCAAATTTTTGTTTTTCATTACATAGTGCCCTTTTTGAAAGTTACCTTATATGATCAAACCAATGATAAAATTTTGAAACATTAATGATGTTGCCTCCATAGCTGCTTTTCACACGAATTTTCACACATTTTGGCGGCCATCTTGGAATTTCTCATTGCTTACTGTTACTTTTAGAATTTGATCAAAGTCATTAACGTCATTGTTGATAAAAGCCTAAGTTTGACATCAGAATCATTCATTTCAGTAGTGGTATGAAATTGGAAAAAAAGAGCAATTTATTGAGAATTCCTTAATTTTGGTGGTTACAGTTGCCATCTTGGATTTCCCCATAGTAAGGAGGGTAATTCACTTCAATCCAAATCTATTTGATTTGTTACACAGTACGCTTTCAGAAAATTAGCTTTTATGGTCAAACCAATGATAACATTTTGAAATATGAGAAACAATATAGCCTCCATAATTGCTTTTAACCCAAATTTTAAGACATTTTGGCGGCCATCTTGAAAAATTTAATATGGGTACTATATGTTTTGGGGCTTATGTAATTACCATTACCTTTACTGTCCATGAAAACCTAGCTTTAGGTACTAAATCAAAGATTTAAATGGTTTAATAGTGATTTGAAGCCGTCTTACACATTTCTTCGAAATCGGTTAAGTTTTGGTGGCCATATTGAATTTCTCCCTTAGTGCTTGAGTAGGAAAAGTCTACTCGTGTGATATTATTGCCCGAACCTGTTCTGAACATGAAAAGAAAAATAAATTCTCTGGACAAGATTTGCACACGGAATCCACCCCAGCTGCTAGACTATAACAATTAAAACTGCTACATCCATATCCTAACCATTGCTAACTACGTTTTGTGGGTAAGACGATTTTTTTATTGTCACCACAACATTAACGTGTTGACGGCGTTGACGGCTTTATTTATAGCAATGGCCATGTGAGTCAGCATATCAACTTCAATTCAAATGTTATATGGCTTTCCGCCCTGAATGGTTCATAACCCCTGCACAGTTATTAATAGGTGAGAGCTATGTTACTTGTAGCTTTTTACGTGAAACTAAAATACCTTTTCGCCTTCCTGAATGGATTGAATGATGCCACGCCACTTGAATACATTGTTTCATTATTATCCTTCATTATTCAGTGTACTTAATATCACTATATTCAAGTAAGTTGTTCAACCAACGCTATAGGGGTGAGTGAAGTCAGGCCAAGGTTATTATAAGTATCCTTGGCAAGCCTTAGCAGTCGCCGTTATTCACTTATACCTCCATTATACTATGTTACGCACAGATATGGAACTTCGGGAAGTTGGAGAGTGGGCTTTTCTTTTGTGGACATGGCTAGGTATATGAAAAGGGGATGCCCGCTTCACACTAAATGCATTTAATACATGAAATAAGTATAACTGTCACTTCATTGGAAAATAAGTGTCCTCACAAGACATTAACTTCACTATATATGTGTGTTAGCCATAGGCAGATCCAGCCCCCCTTTTTTCCACCAAAATACTTCATTTTCATAGGGTTTTTCATGAAATCCCAATGTGCGCCCCCTTTTTCTTAAGTGAGGATTTGAAAGAATTTGGGAGAGCATAATTTTAAAGCTAACTATTCAATTTTAATTTTATTTGGCAAAAAGTGTCTATATTCAGTTACCTTTAACAAACAAAAACTCAATTACAGTTTACTTCATTGATGTTCATACAATAGCACGCCATACAATCAAATCCCGCTCTATGTAAGCAAAGCACTACTTTTAGTTCTATGTGAGCTTGGCAACCTGCTCTACGTGAGCAATAGTGGTATTGAAAACCAAAGCCGGTTCAAACACGGACAAGATCACGGCTTAAATAACATTTTATGAATAAATTGTATGCTGCATGGAAAATAATCATATGTTACCAGTAATATAATTGAATGAGGATAGGTTTAGGGCTTGTAGATTTGGAGATCTTTTGGACTTTTTTTTACCACCTCCCAATAAAACACAAATGTTAACATCTAGATCACGCATTTTAGTGTTTTTTCTCTACCATTCATGTAGATGTTTGTGTTTATAGTGAAGTATGGAATATTCTGATTTGTATAAGTGCTTGTTAGTGTACAAAATGATGTTTAGAGACAGTTATTCCAGTTTTCCTCTGAAAACATGGGTAAACCGCTATATATGCCGAGGGCAAACCACTCTATGATGCCCAGTAATCATAAATGAGATTTTTCCCCACAATTATGTTGATGTTTTGGACTTAGGAATGCATCATCACATCTCACAAGTCTAAAGACCTATTTACATGTAACGAATTTTGTTTTTGAATGTCTAATAATGGCCTTTAGCACATAGCACATACAATATATTCACTTCTTTGTATTTAAAAACCCTGGTGGGAAAGTGTTTTAAAAGGAGCATATAGAACCAATTGCCAAGAGTAAAGGTGTGCATATAGAGCAGTTTGCCTTTAAAAAAATGAAAATGCCCCATTTTACTGCTTTTTAAACGTTTTACCATTAACAAACTCCTTTATACTCGTTGAAATATGAAACCAACTGATGTTTTGCTTTATTATATCATAAAATATAGTGTTCTTAGACTGAAAATCTATCTGCTATATAAGTGATTTTGTAAATTGCGCGTGACGTAACAAGGTCAGAGTTCAAGGGGCATAAAGTCGTTTATTGGGCATGATTTTTCTATACAGTACATAGTAAAGCTCGGTAACAAAAAGGCGTAAATAAATTTGTTAATCATAACCTGTTATTTATAAATTCAAGTCACCACTTGGAAAGGTGTAAGAATGCACAGCTAAAAGTAGAGATTAATTTGGCAACAAACAGCACCTGAAAAACTTCTCTAAATCTCTTTTAAAATTTGTAAACAAAAGGTTTGGGCTATGACGGAGATTTTTCACCGGATTTAGAGTGGTTTTAATAACAGCTATGCATGCAGAATTGATCTTTTAATTTCAGATATGGTTTCCTACACCTGTTTTACAATAGGTGACTTAATATTATTCGATTCCCATGAGAATTAACGAAGTTATTAATAGCTTATTGTTCGCATTTCTGTCAGAATTTCCCGGTGAATGGAAATAAAACGCATGTGTAAACATTTTCACACATCTCCGACTTGAAACTAATATTAGACAAACTTATGATTGTTGGATTTCTTATTTCTTGGTGTCAAATCAATCGCATTTTATTCTTTTATTATTTACAATTGGTTTGAAAGGGGATAATTTCGATGCAACTGCATATTTGTTGGTTTCCTGGGCTTACCTAGTATTTTCATTCATTTTACTATATGAAAACACCCGTCCATAACGCAAACTTATCACCCTTTTTATCTGATCTGGTGACGTCACTTCTATTTACGAAAAGGCTTATTGTATCGCCATTTCAATTGAATGAAGAGTGGTAAAAAAAAAGTGTCCAAAAGATCTAATTAACGGGTAGCGATACAGACAAATGAATTCAACCCAATTAACAAGGACATAATGCCATTTTCCATGCAACCTACCATTCAGGAAAATATCCAGCGTATTTGTAACAGTTGCTAAAATGTGACAACACGTGTCAGAAAAATGTCACCATTGCTCACGTAGAGCGGGCTGCCCAGCTCACATAGAACTAAAAGTAATGCTTTGCTCACATAGAGCGGGATTTCATTGTACGGCGTGAATAGGCCAGCAAGTAAAAATATCTTTGCCCTACCCCAAAATCGCGTTTTTCTAGTCCAAGTGACATTTAGTCTAATGTTTCTACTCATGTTAAACATAAGTTGTTGTCCTTTTCCATCCACACAGGCCCGTAGGAAGGGCTAAGGCGGTAAGGCCATGGCCTGACCAATAATTTGTGTGGAGGAAAAATAATGCAATCATTCAATGTGACCAGACCAATAGTTTGTGAAAAAAATAAAAATCCACAATTATAGACCACAATTTTTAAATGTTGTTAAATTTCACTCTCAGAAATTGTCTTAATTGTATGCAACAGTCACATCTGATTGATGCTAATCTACTATTGCTAGATTTCTGAGTATAATTTTACATTTATAATGTTTTGAATATAGGGGCCTAATTATGCCCTTGCCACAATCTTTTGGGGAAATACATAAAGACAATTTTTTTAATCAATTTGACAAGAAAATCAGCAAAAGTCCAATCAAATTTACATACAATTTGCTCATTTTGCGTGTTTGTTTCAAATAGCCTTACCAATCTCATTTTGCTTCCTACGGGCCTGCCACAACACTTAACTTTAAATGTCAAATGAGTAAAAGCCAATTTGAAATATCAGACAAATGATTATTTCAGCTTATTGTACAGATTTTTATGCAGAAATCGCTATAAATTTGAAATATTAACGTTTTCGAGAGAACATACATTTAGTTATAACACTATCGACTTAATTTTCGTTTGGCAAAATATGTCGAAATATAGTTTGTTTTGTTACAAACAATAATTAAAATGCAATTAACTTCATTTATGTGTATGATAGTGATATGAAGAAAATAAAATGACATGATGGAAGACGGATTGCTGAATTAGAGGTAAACGTGTATTATTATGCATGCTATATGATATGTAAAATATTCAAATATTGTTACCGCAATGTTCATGAAAAAACAATATAGTGTCACAATGTACATGTAGATCTATGCTATTTGACCTGTATATAAACAAAACATGACAGGTGTTTATGAATAGGTGTTTATAAATAGAAATTACGTTGTACGTTCGTAAAGGTAATCACATCAACAGGTGCACTAATATAAAATTATGAAGATAAATTTAGAACACAAACTTCTTTATTATTTGTCTGGGATAAAAAGTCAAGGCAGGTGGACTACGTTGAGTGCATTGATACAGTGCCATGATACAGTGCAATTTTCTTTTTCAACCCACCACTTTTATTTAGTCCTTGAACGTGTTCACCGTGTTGGTAATGTGTATATACAGTCTGTGACTCACCTCTCGGCTGCGGCTGAGATGATTGAATGACTGTCATGCGCAGTGGATAATTTTTGAAGATGTCCGCAGCAGATAACGAAACTGACAATGTTTTTTGTTAAATGTGTTATGAACATTTAGAAATGACTGTATACACTTTTATTTAGGTATGGCTAAGAAGAGGACATTATTGTGTATTAATGAAGCCGTTATTATATGTGCATGTAACTACATGTTCTTAGCTCTTAAGTTAGAGCGTGTTTCAGGTGAACATGAAAATAGTATCTATCTCGATTTTTTCTACTTGTTCATTCAACTTCACGACAGAGAATATATATTTTGCGGCCTGTTTCATATTAATCATAATACCCTGTATATACATATTCATTACGCTTGTTTCCTTCAATTCTCATTGACGGGTGAACAAAAACTGGAGATAGCTCGTGCATATGATGATAAAACTTAATTGTTCAATACAATGATGATATTTAGTTTTGCAACAGTTACAATCTATTCACTATAACCATGTCTTGTTCGCTCTGTGCTGGAGTGTGACTGATTCATTACTAAGTGAATACATTATTCATGTGTAAGTTGTTTTCTGGAGATAAGTGTGATCCTATCATCAGTCGATGGAAATATGAGTTGCTATCTTCAATTAACTTGTGCGTGTAATCAAATTCCACCACCTGAAAAAACACAGACATGGTGTAAGTGTTAATCATATGTTTCCTATGCATAATACTTCTGCACATCAATGGTAAAAATACACTTGACCTTTCCATCTTCAATCACAAGTATTTTTTCACAGCCAAGAATTGTGTCAAGTCTATGAGCAATTACAAGCATTGTACAAAACTGAAATACTTCATCCAAACACTGTTGCAATTTCTGAGATGTTTGACTGTCAATGGAGGCCGTGGCTTCATCGAGTATAAGAATCTATAATTGATATGCTAATACATAAGGATTAGAAAATGATTGACAAACCCCTTCAAGGTTTGAAATATATGTAACAGCTGCTATCCTTTATTCAATAATGAAAAGTTAATAGTTTTGCATACTTTGTTTTTCTTCAAAAGCATTCTTGCTAAACATAGTAGTTGCCTCTCCCCAACGGACAAATTGCTTCCACCTTCAGACATATGAGCATTAATTCCTCCTTCCAAACCCAATATCTTGCCTCTTAAATGGCATTTCTCAAGACTTTCCCAAAGTATACCATCATCATATTGATTAAATGGATCCAGATTTGATCTGAAAAGACACTTATAGTAGAATGATACATGGAGTAATAGATACACACTTGTTGATGAAAAGTATCACATTTATATTATATTCATTTGAAAATTATATAATATATAATCTTCCATATTGTATCATTGACTGCGACTTATGCTGCATTTGTTTGCTTTTTCTGAAATTGAAAAGATACGAGCTTCCCGTATGGAAATTCACTCAAACGAACGTTCCCAGGATGTTCCAGTTGTAAATCATAGTATTTACCAGTCGGAAGGTCAGTCTACTGAAAAAGCTTGTTCACGACTGGTACATACCACTGGCATTGCCCATTCAACTTAATTTACCATATGGGAAGCTCGTATTTTCGAGTTCAGAAAAAGCATGCGAACGCACCATAAGTGACAAGACATTGTATCGATACCGAATTGTTCCGGAGAATAAAATAGGCTCCTGTGGGATGATTGAGATGCTGGATCTGAGCTGTGCCAGAGACAAGGTGCTGATGTCCACACCATCAATCAGGATCTTACCACCAGCAGCTTCACACAGACGGAACAGGGCATTAGTCAATGAGGATTTACCTGTTTGGGAAAAATAATGTGAACCAAAGTCTCTGGGGAAAATAATGTGAAACAAATTCTCAACTTGTCAATAAACCATGTGTTTTATTCTTCATGACCTTTCTAAATAGTAGCACTTCTTACCTGCACCGGTTCTACCCACGATGCCAATTTTTTCATGTTCTTCAATAGTAAAAGACAGTCCTTTGAGTGCCAGTGGCAAGCCATCTCTGTACCGCATGTCGTATTGTTTGAATTCAATAGTGCCCCTTTTAGGCCAATTACTGTAGCCTTGCTCACCACAAAGTGTTTCCTCTTGATGTAAACCCTATTAGTAACAAACATATGTTATACAATTGGCTATTATTCTGTCATCATTCAGCAAAAAAATACATATTATTTCATACTTTGGCCAGGAATCCTAAATGATTTATAATTAGGGACATAGCCAAGACTGTGAAAGATGGGAGGCAAAGTATGTTGGAGAAGAGCGCATGGAGGCGCCACAAGCATACTGTTTTTCCAGTGGGGTAGGTTCCCCTCGTTAAGAAATTTTGGAAATTAGGCCCACTTTCATAGTGTTTGAGTTTGGTCCAAATATTTAGAAAAAGAGTCCTACATATGAAAATCCAAGTCATGTGATGACAAACAAAAATTAAGAACTCCAAGATGGCCACCACCAAGGGTGAAAAATAATACAAGTCATAATGATAGTCAGTTTTTGTCCTATTTTGTGTAAGTCACGTGATGGAAGTTGAGGAGCAGAGCTCAGGAAAGACAAAGAGATCAATATTCTGAGAGCAGATAAGGGGAGAGTAACAGTCATGCTTAACACCAAGGACTAAGTAAAGAACTTGAACACACTTCTTGAGGATGCAACAAGTTACAATTGTATGCTTTACAACTGGAACAGGAAGAATACCATTTCTAGAACACATACGAGTATATTAGACGTCAGAAGATGGACCTAAATTCTATGATTTACCTAAGATCCACAAAATGATGCACCTCTCGGCTCCGTGATTTCACGCATAGGAAATATAATCTACCAGGCTGCTAGAGTACTAGCCCTGTTCTCAACCCCCCCCCCCCTAAAAAAAACATTCATACCATCAAGAATAGTGTTGATTTCGTCAAATGATTAAGACTTGGAGGTACTACAAACGATTAGGAGACTTGGAGGTACAAGAATGATGGTGTCATACGACATGTCCGCCCTTTTCACCAGTATCAACATTGATCCCAGTATCCCCATTGATATAGCCATCATGATGATTAAGAGAAGACTGGAGGAAGATGCTTAGCCACCGCGTCTAACCGCACAGAACTGTCACCAGACCAGATTATTCAGTTGCCGCAGTTCGCCTTGGAGACCACACATTTTGATGTAACAAGTTTTCACAGTGGTGACGGATCTTGTTATGGAAGATTGTGAAGAACGAACGTTGAATAGTCCACCTATAATTCCAGAAGTGTGATACTGATACGCAGATGATACGTTAACTGTCTTATATTATCCTCACAATCTAAATCCTGACACTTTCATCCAAACCTTAACTCGATGGACAATAGAATTCAATTCACACTGGAAAAAGAAATAGGCAATACACTACCATTCTTGGATATTTACATCGAGAAGAATGGTGATAGATCATTAAACACAAAGGTTTATAGGAAACAAACACACACTGATTAAGATAATGATGGGAAAATGGGTAAGTGGCCATCTGGCCTTTTTCCTATTTCTGCAGAGTTCAGCTTAGGACTTTTATGTAATCATTGGGACCAAACTGAAATGCAATGTGCAATTAATTTTTGTTTGAGTACAAATTAGTCCCGGGTTAAGTGTGCAGAATTCCTGGTATACATGTATTCGGTAAAATACATAGTCTTGTCATCGTGATTGCCATTTAAAAGACTCTTGCCTCTATATACTCATGTATCCTCTCCACTGATGTAAATCTTGCCTCATTTTCCAGAAGAAACAAAGCCAGGGCTTGAACTATGGCGCTAACCTGAATGCATTAGGACATTCAAACAATGAATACAATTTCAATTCGCAAAGATGTGTAACAATAAACATATTGTAACAAAACAAGTGCAAGTTCTCGGTGAGGCTTCCAGTGTGGAGCCACCAGAATACAGTAGCTTGCAGTAGTTGCACCATTGTAATAGGCTAAGATACTTTTATGATGATCCATCTATCATCTATTTAACATGGGGGTGACAGCATGGAGGATATAGTCTGTGATGTGGGTAGGTCTCGGCGTAGGTTCGATGAGCACCATTTTTTTTGTAGATGGAGTGCCTATGTCTAGTATTATTCACAAAGATGCGCATTGCCTTTATGTGCATTGACCTAATAGCTGTAATTTTTGTAAGGCATGAGCATATTCTCCGATAAAATTTTGAAACTTAGAATTTTAATTGGATATTCACTCGGAGGTCGTAATCGGTTAAAAGATAGAGCTTGGCACTCCCAAATCATTAAAAAAAAATAAGAAAGTGTCCTGCGCTGCGTATCCAGCCATCATCATTCCACGAAACAAGGTGGGGGGAATATGAAGTGAAAAAATATCTGTTTTTTGTATGTTACCTGTGTAGCATAATTAAATGCCACTCCAGCGAATTCCGGTGCAATCAACTCACTGCGTTTGAGTAGCACTATAGTGAGTACGATGAGAAACACATTGAGAGTTGTTAGGACATGCAGCCTCAACAAATTCCACCATTTGACAAGAGCATAAGACATCATACTCACAGTGTTAAAATCCAGTGATTCTGAGAATCTGTAAGCATAGTTTACGAAACAATTTTCTCAATAGAAATGTGCACTAGTATTACAGTAAGCTTCAATTGTTCTACACTTCAATACGTAAAATTGATAGTCAATAAGGACTTCCATTTGAATGGGGTATAAGATCAAAAATTACAAAAGCCCCGCGGGACAATGAATTACCAGTGAACAAAAGCCATAGCAGACACTTCACACTTCATAGTTCGCACTTCACACTTCATAGTTCACACTTCACAGTTCATATTTCACAGTTAACACTTCGCAGTTCATACTTCACAATTCACAGTTCACGCTTCACAGTCTATACCTCACACTGTGCAACCTGTTTCAATGCAGATTTCAGCCACACCTTCAAAGTGATGACAGCTGATTTCTATTTGGCTGTTAATCATTCAAGGCACATTATTTTATAATAATTAGGTTTTCCCCAAGTATTACTATATTGTGCTGTATAATTGCTTTGTTATACCTTTTTTGTTGTGATGCTCTTATACGGTAAAACTGGAGCTTTTGACTTATCAAGGTGTCATGTTGGAGATCAACGAAAATTGTTTTCCTCTGTGTGTGATCGACAATGATGACACGCATCATCTACAGTAAGACAAGCACCCAAGTAGTGCGGGGGAAGCACACCATCCTCAATAGTATGTCATTCTACAATTATATAATGCAATAGTTTTGATCAGCATCCACGAACCATCATAAAACTTTAAGATTATTATAACTTTTGCATTTCAAGTCGGCAGAAGAAATCTTTTCTATTTAAAAAAATACCCAACAATGAGGAAAATAATTTTCTTTGATCTCCAATATGAAACCTTTATAATAGTCAATAACTCCATTTTTACAGTATAAGAGCATCATAAAAGATAAGGTATAGCAAAGAAATGTTACAGTACAGCACTATAATAGTAATACTTGGGGACAACTCATCTGATATAAAATAACTTGCATTGAATGGTTAATGGCCAATTAGAAATCAGCTGTCATCACTTAGAAGATATGGCCTAAATCTGCATTGAAACAGGTTGCATAGTGTGATGCATTAGGTGTGAACTGTGAAGTATGAAGTGTGAACTATGAACTGTGAAGTGTGAACTATGAACTGTGAAGCGTCCCCAAGGGGTTTTGTTCACAAATAATTCATTGACAAAGAAGTAAGTGTGAAGTGTGATGTCCCCGCGGGGCTTTAATAAAATAATGAAGATTTAACAAAATATCTAGCTTTTAAAACTGATATCATAGTTTATAACTACCATGACTTGGTATTCAATGGATGGGAAATCATATTTACAATCTCTTGAAACTTTCATACATATTTAAAAGAGACAATAAAAAGTTATGTTCGATAATGTTAGCATTTTGTGAGGAGTGTAACACTTTAGTTCGAATTATTTTAAGAAAAACTACCTTGGTAGCACTTTAATCGTTAAACTCTTCTTTCTTGTTTGGTTCAATATGTTAAATCTACACATTCTCTTGTAACAAAAATGCTGAGCGGTTAATAAGTTATCTTTCACCTCATTCCAAACCGCATGCACTGCTTAATTCAATCAACTATCATTCACAGTATTTCTTTAAAGTGACTGCAGATTTAAAGTTGAGATTTACTTATAGTGATGAGACAATATCTTAAAAACCTTGTTTCAAATTCCTTTGTTTTGTTGTAAACTCTGATTAGCACCATGCCATGAATGGAGCCGTTCACTTGGCCAAGGAGTGGTGACCACGAGATATTGTGTATCCGTCTTGCTTCTCGCATACCACTCCGGAACAAGGCATATGCAATAACAAACAGGACCATCTGTGTGATAATTAAGATAAAATATCAAATTACAGCTGTGGCAATCATATTAAGTACAGTTAACTGATTATATTATATGGATGGAAATTAATTTGTTTGGTGAGCTTTCAAAAAGTTATTCCATCCTTTCCCCGGGGTATTTATGCTTGCATGAGAGAACGTAACGTCTTGCTCGTCGATTGTTCCATGACCTGTTTTGCAGATTTACGCTCGAAAACGAGAAACTTTATAGCTCCCCATTACATTCAGCCTTTTTCCATTTCTTAAAATTACCAGAGAGAACCTTTCATATACATAATACTTTGGGGGAATGACTACACCTAGCCATGTGATTTTTACTTGTATTCTTATGCTCGAGTGCAAACCAACCACTACAAAATGATGAGGCTCAAAACTTTTAAAAGCTCCTTTGAATAATACTTTTCAAACACATTAAAATACTATACAAAATGTCATAAATGCATTCACAAATTAACAGAAATTTGGATAAAAAAGAATAAAGAATATTCTAACTTACCGTAATAGGAATAACAATAAATACCCAATAGACAATGCATCCAATCAAAATTTGAGAAATCACAAATCTTGCTAACAGCTTTGTGATATTGTCAATTTCTGGTGGAATAAAAGTATCTCCTGCAAGATGAAAACTGCTAGAGCACTTCACGCACATCTCGTATATTTAATTTGTTTAAACCATTGTAGCACAGCTATTAATGAAGCTGTTTACTTCTATTTTCGCAAGATAAACACTATTTTTATGATTCATTAAAATTACATGACCTATGGTGCAATTTTTTTAATGGAAAGAACCATCTATTCTTTTGCCAAAAATACTAAATATATCGCCAAAACACTTATTTAATACATGTGATTACATAAACATTGTATATGGGTACATATACAAACACACACACATATATATGCAGATATATGAATACACAAACATACATATAAACATACATAAACACACACATGCATGCATTAATTTTATTTCTATCATTATAAAACAACGGCAAAACATAAAGAGAAAATCACTTATTCTCATGAGTGTTTTTGTTGGGTATAGACTATATCTACAATGTCATTGGTCTGAATAGGATTTTAAATCAAATTTAATTTATTAGTTCATTTTGTTATTGATTTTTTAATTTTTATGGGAATTCTTTGGTTGATCATGTGGCTTTTACAAACATATAATATTCATGTTGATATCAGAGTTTTCAGTTCTCACAATTTTTCACCAAAACATCTTGTGGAATGAAATCTTGAACTGGAATAAACAGGAATATTGTGTGATAGTTCTAGTTGAAGTTACTTTTTAATAGTCAGGACGTTTGATATACGGTTTCTATCTGTAACATACTTTTTGTATATGAATATATAGAAAATAAGTGAAATAGAGTTATTTACTAAATCATTGTCTTCAATGCCAAAGATTAAGATATTATTATCAATGTGAATTTGAAATATTTTTTTTACAAATGTCCATATTTCTTCTAAGTGACCACATTCAGAAAGTAAATGAAGCAAGTTGTGATTTTGATTTTTGCAATATATATATTCTGACATATCACCTTTTCCATTTTAAGATTACAGTCAGTTGGCAGCAGATTATTCAATAACTTATATTTAAATGAAGAAATCTTTCTATCATAAATAGATTTCATCTTATTATTATAGAAGGTTTCACTAGTCACATAATTTCTGAAGATAATGGACCACTTTCATAAGCTTTATTGCTAATGATTTTCTTTGTGATAATTAGTTTATAAAAGTAGTTAGATTTCTTTTTACATTGATTCGTATTCTTATGTATTCCTAGTTGATCAGTTATTAATTCAGTATGATTTTCATATCGTATGTTTTTATATTTCTTTAAACTATCTTTCATCAAATACATAGTACTTAAAACAGATTTTTATTAGAGATGTCTAATATGTCATTTTTAAATGCTCCGTCTTCATTCAATATGAGTGAAATAGATTTAACCAGATGATATAAAATCACTGTTAAAAGGACATTTACCTCTGCTCATCAAATTATTATCATCCCAAATTATTTGATTGTATAAATCATTCTTATTTTCAATACTTATTGGTTTTCTTGCTGCACAGTATCCTAGAACAGATGTTTTTGAAAATGGCATATTTATAAAATGATTTGTTAATAAGTATTCAAAAAGGGACTTTGGAATGTATGTCCATATTTCTTTTTATTTCATAATTGTCTCTACCCAACTTGCTTTTAAAGCCTGAAAGTGACTTTCCATATCAATCATGAGAATTCTTCGTTTGATTTTATCTCTTTCCCCCATAAAAAGTGCAAAACATTTTGTTAATTGTCTCTATTATTCCATCTGGTATTGGCAATACTGCAGCACGAAAAACAATGTTTGGAATGATTAATGATTTCATTATCAAGTTTTTTCCTGCAGTAGATAGATTGCGTGTACACCAGCAGTCCAATGATTTTTCCATATTTTTTCTAATTTTTTTCCCAATTAAGATGATAACACAAATCTTTGTAGGACTTTTTGAGTCATATTTCTTTCTGTCCTTTTGTATTGTCAAAATTGATATTTAATCCAGAACAAAAAGAGATTCTTTTTAATGATTTTAAAAAGTGGTTCTACACGTAGGTTTCATTCTGTAAATAAGCACACGTATCATCAGCAAATTGCATTATCTTAATTTCTTTTGCAAAGTCATACCTATCATAATAAGAACCATCTTCGAGTCTTATATCAGAAATTGAGTCTTCATCATTTATAGACATTGCCAAAAGTTCTTTACATATTATGAATATTAGTGCAGAGATAGGACACCCTTGCCTTATACCACTTTCAATTCGAACTGTCTCTGACAGAAAACCAATAATCATAAAACAACGCTATTAATTGATTGAAAATTATTTCTATCCATCACGAAAGCCCAAATCCCATCTTGTATAAACATTTGTGTGCAAAATTTCAGCTTATAGAATCAAAAGCTTTTTCAAAATAAAAAAACAATAATATGCCTCTTTTGTCATGTCTTTCAGTGTGATCAATAACGTCTGGAAAGAGTCTGCTAATATAGTGCATTTTGTTATGAAATAACATATTCACACACATCCCGTACGTGGCGATAATATGTGATTTAACATCTTTATTTACATTTATTAAATAGTAATAAACATATAGACTACGAGGCAAAGTAACTACCCTGTCAGCCAATTGTGACTACAGAGGTAGCCAAACTACAGTATCTTGTAGGCTACACATCCATTAATGATCTCTATTATGAATTCGGAGATGCACAATGCATTAACATTGAGCAGAAGCCTGGAAAGTTCCCTCCGAACAGCACTCTGAACTGTATACAGACCACAATGAGTTATGCTACGCTTAGTTCACAACTATCGGTCGGTAATACTGAGGATAATGTTGCAGGGTGGTGGTGGTGGTGAGAGGGGGGTGCGCTAGGACGAGTATGGAAGCGGCAAACTGGGTGTCTTTTTTCATTTTTTCACATTTTTGGTATATCCTGGGTATCTTCTTTACATTTTTGTATATTTGTCACATTTTTGTTAAATATTGGTATGTTATGTCACTTTTTTATCAGATATTGGTATAATTATATCACGTTTTTCTCAGATATTGGTTTATTATGTCACATTTTTCTCAGATATTGGCACATTTTTCTCACATATATTGTGGTCAAGTTTTCTCAAAAAATAGGTATATTTGTGGGTGCCATGTTCAACCTGTTTGTGGCATGTCGGTACCTATTCTCTGACCCAGATACCCCCCCCCCCCAGAGATTTACAATTTTACAATGTCTGTTCTTTTTTAAATGTTCAGAAGACCAGCAAGGGAATGAATATCAGGCAAACATCACATCGACCGGACATCTAATAGCAGTCGGCCATTTATTCCACAATGCCCAGGTGATACCAGAACGCCAACATCGTTACAAGACAACATTTTTATGGCTCGATTCCCAGGCTTTATCGTATACCAGACAATATTTTTTAACGATTTGTAAATGATATGTGAGGAGTTATGACATTGTATGGACACCGGTAAATTCTAACTTAAGTTAAAACTCATATAGCATCTCCCTGATGCTGCCTAAAAAAGCTCTGGCAGCCGAGCCAAAACAGCTCAAAATCACGCTGGAAACACATTGGAGGTCAATTGTCTAATTAGAAGCTGTTGGGAATGAAGTATCATGCTAGGTGAGAATATTTTTATAATCATATAATCACCAATGAAAAGAAACTCACATTGTAAGTCCTGTAGTACACATACATGTCATTGTATCATAAATTTTACTTCAAAAGTCAATAATGTTTTTTCTCTAACGAACCTTCATCCAAATCTTTTGAAAAGCGGTTTATAATTTGACCAATTGGTGTTGTGTCAAAGAATGACATAGGACTTCCCAAAACCTTTTTGCACAGGTTATTGTGTAACACTGTAGTTGCTCTTGCGGTCAACTAAAAGCACAGGAAAATAAGCCACATTAAGTAGATTTTATCAGTCTATTTCATTTTCCACACATGATTCTGATCTACTCGAAGAGACGTACCACTCACAGTTGTTATTTTACACATATATAATCATAAAAATATACAATCATAAATACCTTCATGATAACAACACTTCTAATAGTAAAGAATAGTATTATTCCAAGAAGAGACATTCCATAGATCAGCATGTAAAATCTTATTTCTGGATTATCGGATATATGCGGACTCTGCATGGTAATGTTTCCTTCAGTTATGTTCGCATCCTGAATGAGAAAGACTTAGATATCGATAACGCTCAGTTGAATCAATGTTCATAGAATTGCAAACAAAAATAGTTTGAAGGAAACATGTCAATTTTACACATTATACAATATGATATCTAAGAAAAATTAATTCCATACCCCACCCTTTGCAGATAACCAGACACCGAGCCACCAAAAGTTGAAAGCTCGCGTTCCCTCTGCCAAGAGTGTAGTAGTGATTGCTGCTAATAAAGCAGAGATGCCCCCAGCGGCTGAGATATACGCCCAGTAAGTGCCAGCACTAACAGAGCCATTACTTCCTACTTCTTTTTTCATCAGGCTCTGTACTGTGAAAATAGATTTAAACTCTGTTTATTAATGTAAATATGTGTAAAACGTTAAGAGATTTTGAAAAGCTTCTAAAAAGCATCAAACCTGGAACTTGTGATTTAATGTTTGCAGGGACAATGTCATTTGTGGCATTCTTTGCACCAAGGACTTCTGAAAATACACATGTGCATACATATGTAACAACGTTTACGATTCAACTCACACCATATGCATAATTTCTTTTCCTTTTATTTTAATAACTCTGACAATTAGTTCTCTCCGGTGTCACAGATATTTCTTATTTCAAAATAAATTATTTTAATTCGTTCTATTATTAAATAGTCTATTATTTAGATGTCGTTTGCAATTGATTATGGAAATTATTTTCTAAATTGGAACCTTTGTCTTGCTTTTGCTCGTGAATAATAAGTTTATTAAAGAATTCTCTGTATTCGCTGTCTTTTTGCAGAAGCTCCACATGAGTACTCTTCCCCTCTGTTTCACCATGCTTCATATGGACAATGTAATTGCAGTGTGGTAAAAACTAAAATACATACGAATATATGACGTATTTAAGGATACACTGGTTGAAATTGCTTTTTATATTCATATACACACTGTATTTTTAGCATTATAAAATAGCCCATATGTAGATGTTTTGACCAAATAAAAACCACGTTAGATAATTAGTTTTTAAATAAGCCCTAAACAAATTTTGGTATATTATGACATCAAAGTGATTTTAATGAAACTCTCTAAATTACGATGATTATTACATTTATCTGATATTTTAAAACACTAACTCATTTGCTATACTTATACAACAGAAAACCATAGCCTAAAAACTTTCGCAAGAGTTTCAGCATTGCCAAAGTCACGTTTCATAACCCCAAGAGATGCCCATATATGGAAATAAAATCAAAAGTTCTATACCAGGCCAGACCCACCCAGCCAAAATTCATATGGAGTGGATCCCTAACTAAAAGAATACGCACCTTCATTTGGTGAGTAACCAGCAAAACCGTTTTCATTTTGAGTGTTTCAATAACTGCGTTCTGAAATATTTGCTCTGCAATGTCTGGATCAAGAGCAGAGAATGGATCATCCATGAGGACAATATCTCTATCACTATACAGTGCTCTTGCAATGTTCACGCGATGCTTTTGTCCTCCACTCAAATTCACTCCACGTTCACCAATTTCTGTGAGATCTCCATCAGGGAGCATTTTTATGTCATGGGCAAGGCAGCACGCTTCAATTACATTTGTGTACCTGATTTAAAAATAGAAATATGTAAGCCTGCATTTTCTGATAGAGTGTCATGGGCTTGGAGAGAATATTGTTGCATGGGTATGAACCGGTTCATTCTACATGTCAAAAGGAGCGTGTTGCTGTTGCTTAGAACATACATCTATTTTCTTATGGAAATGATCGCGAATGATCGTAGTACCAAAAACAGCCACCAGGTGGTATATATCAATGATGTACAACTGGTGACATGGATACCTGTTAGTCTCGATCA
>CM032662.1:46998284-47011961 GCA_019095985.1 Streblospio benedicti
GTTTACATTAATCTTAACCTATGTAAGGATGCACGTTTGACTTTTCTGTAAGTTCTTTCAGTCTGCCTTTTGATTGGTCTTGAAACAACTTCCAGCATAAACTGAAACTTTGAATGAGGGGTTAGCTTCAATAACTTCTGAATTAAATGATAAGTCTGAAATATACAAATGGCAACTTTATTTTTTAATCTAAAAGTTCAGATGCCATAGATGAAATATATATACAAAGGCTATAAGAGTCATGTGAAAATATTTTGTTTTCAAACTTCTTTCTCTCTCATCTTTTTAGCAAGCATATTTCTACTATGATAGAAATAGTTGAAGACAGGTTTACATTTGACTATTATCAAGTTGCCCTGACGATACTCAAACTCAAGACTGGTAGAGAAATATGCTTGCGAAAATGATGCGAGAGAGAAGCTTGAAAATGTACCCACAAGCACTGGGAAACACATATGTGTATAGAAAATATTTTAGGAAAAAGATTTGAGTGCACACAAACACACATTGAACGTGCTTTGATGATGCAAATATTTAATGATGATGGGATTTAACTGACATAGTGATAAATCACCGTGAAACTTTTAATGCAAAAAAGCAAGCGACAAATAGTTGACTGATGGTGTGTACTTGTTAAAGTTTTATAGCTCAATGTTAGATGATCTGTCATAATTAATGATTCACAACTCGTTTGTCAAAGTCTGCTGCCTGTAAAACATCCGCCTACTCTCATATCGGAGGAGGACAAGGATCGTTTTGGGGTGAGCCTGTAAGCTTTGGGCGACCGTGGAATCAAACTCACGATCTCATGATACCACTAGAGTGACCAGAACAGTGACATGTCCATACTTAGCCAGCTTGTAATCCCCTATGGATTAAAAGTGGGACTGGACAGTTTTTCTTTTAATATTTAATGATTACCATTGTAAAGTTTAAAGTGTGTAGATGTCAATCAAAAGACAATTTACTCATGTCGCCTCGCTCGTTTGAGATTTATGAGTCAAAGCGTGAGGCATGTGTGGCATGTGTGAACAGACGAATTACATAGAGTTAAATACAAGATTTTACTTATTACCATTAAAAATACTGCTCCAAAATGTTTTCAAAGCAGTATTTTTATATCATATGGAAAGATCTTGTCAAAAGCTTTTAAAAAAGTATAAATTTGATGTAGGTTACCTTCCATTTAAAAAAGACATTGAATATTTTAGGTCCTAAAAATCTATCAAGCCAGAGTAAAATACGAAACATGATTTTAAGTATATTATATGTTTTCACAAAACAAAATAAAACGGGTAATAAACACTGTTCACAACCGCTAATCACAGCTGATTATAGCCATTAGAGAGGGTGTAAACATAATGCACTCCTTTACTGTCCATAACCATCTGAAGCACCTGTTTGCCACTTGCACTGATACCTGTCTATTTCTGTCCCTGTCATCTGCCCTTTATCCCTGAACATTTCCATCAGGCACATACATACCACCCCAGTTGGCCACTTTCTCCACAATACCAACTAAAGTAAAACCTCTCTATTAGGACCACCTTTGGGACCAGTGTTAGGTGGTCTCAAAAGAGAGGTAGTCTCTATACAGAGGTTCATTTTGGTAGCTTTATGAAGGTTTGGCACCTCAAAAGTGGTTCTATTATAGAGGTGGTCTCAATGGAGAGATGGAGATTTTACTGTAACATCAGCGCCACCTGTTTAAATCAAGCAGGGTCAAACCTAAAAGCCACAAAATAGCGTTTAAGTGAACGTTTTCATGTAAAAATCATCAATTTTGTTTGTGATTTGCGTAAGTCCCCGCTCCATGCATCTGTGCGTCCGCGCATCCTTACACGCGCCGATTATTGCCGGCTGCTGCAGCATGACAGCGTCACGACCAGGCCGCCCGCGGATCACACAGATTGCGTCCGTCTCTTCGGGGCGCGGACATTTTTCACTCCGTATTGCGCCGTCTCCGGTTTTTCAACCAATTGACATTTATTATCAAGTTGCCCTGACGGACTCAAACTCACGACCCCAAGACTTTGAGACCAGAATGATACCACCATCCTAAGCAGCATAGCCAAATGGAAGCTTAGGGTTGTAAAATCTGTCTCCACCTATGTCTATTGTGGTAGAGGAAATATGCTTGCGAAAATGATGCGAGAGAGAAGCTTAAAAGTGCTTCCACAAGCACTGGGAAACACATATGTGTATAGAAAATATTTTAGGAAAAAGATTTGAGTGCACACAAACCCACATTGAACATGCTTTGATGATGCAAATATTTAATGATGATGGGATTTAACTGACATTGTGATAAATCACTGTGAAACTTTTAATGCAAAAAAGCAAGCAACAAATAGTTGACTGATGGTGTGTACTTGTTAAAGTTTTATAGCTCAATGTTAGATGATCTGTCATAATTAATGATTCACAACTCGTTTGTCAAAGTCTGCTGCCTGTAAAACATCCGCCTACTCTCATATCGGAGGAGGACAAGGATCATTTTGGGGCCTGTAAGCTTTGGGCGACCGTGGAATCAAACTCACGATCTCATGATACCACTAGAGTGACCGGACCAGTGACATGTTCATACTTAGCCAGCTTGTAATCCCCTATGGATTAAGGTGGGACTGGACAGTTTTTCTTTTAATATTTAATGATTACCATTGTAAAGTTTAAAGTGTGTAGATGTCAATCAAAAAAACAATTTACTCATGTCGCCTCGCTCGTTTGAGATTTATGAGTCAAAGCGTGTGGCATGTGTGGCATGTGTGAACAGACGAATTACATAGAGTTAAATACAAGATGTTACTATTACCATTAAAGAATACTGCTCCAAAATGTTTTCAAATCAGTATTCTTGTCAAAAGCTTGTAAAAAAGTATAAATTTGAAGTAGGTTACCTTCCATTTAAAATAGCGCCTTCAATCTTTGCCGCCAAAGCTCGGGTTGAAAATGAAATATTTAAGTATTATTATCAATTTTTTCTTACGTGTATAAAATCGCATGTAGTTTCTGATTTACACCATTAGTTAGTCATATTACATTAGTTAATGTTAAAAGAAATTATCTAAACTAACATTAGGAGAATTGCGGTTCGGGTGACAGAGGCGCGGCATCCGATTTTAACTGCATAGTGTAACAACTTATACATATCAATGGTAGCAACTTTTTTATCAAAGTCACTCAAGAAACATATGATGAACCATCCTTATTTCATACGAATATATTTTTACTCAACACAGATATATAGTGCCATAAAAGGGTTTCTTTTAATGCTTTTACAATACCGAGTGTCAGCCACCCATCTTTCATCTTTGCTACGTGTAATGACTGGAAATGTGAATCGTTTCATACCTTGTCATCATTGACATTTGCTGATTTGTGTTCAGGCATGCAACATAAAAAATTACAATATCTTATTTAAATTTTCCACTTTTTTATGAACCAGACATAACATGAGGGGTTTTGGGCCTTAAGCATATGCTTATATATACATATCAAATAAAAAATTCAATATGCATAGCTCTGCACCCAATTTTAGGAAGTTGTGTGTGGTTGAGGTTGAGGTTTGTGGCTCCACATCGTGTGGTAGAAGAACATTTAAAATCACAATTCAAATGAAAAAGAAAATATCACGAAAACACAACAATTATTTTCCCACAAAATGAAATCTCAACCCACTTAAAAATAGCATTTAAGTTGATCCTACATATTCATAAACATAAAAAACTGCACACATGTACATTGTATTTATCATTTGTATTCATTAGTTTAAAAAAACAATTTTTTTTTATGGTGGGCAGATATCCCAATTAATCTAGATTTGCATATTATTAACAGTTAAATGGTTATTGATAGCAAAACCGACGTCACGATGTTAAATTACATAGGTGTCAGTTTGTACCATCGTACTGAAATTACTGCATTTCATATAACAATGTGTTTGTTGTTAAAATGATAAAATACCAATACATTTAATCAATGTAGGCTTATGAAGAATCTAAATAAAAAGATAACAAAGAACTAAAAAATGTGCTGGCTTTTCGGGAGCTTTCCACATGCCAAAGGCGCTTGCTACAGGCCTAATAATTATTTTGACAGAGTAATTTCTTTATACCTTTTAAATGAGGGCTCCAAACCCACCAATGTATAAACTAAAAACGTAAGACACAGCACAATACATCATGTGGTATGTAAATCTTGCAGTGCATTTACATTACAAAATTGGCAAAAAACAACTGCATTACAATTTAAACATAAATCCAATCAAATCAATTTTATACATGTAATTATTTGAAGTAACTCATTAACAGTTAAATGTAACTTTTATTGTAGTCAAAACTTACTCTATCCAAAAAATCCAATCGAGTCAATTTTATACATGTAATTATTTGAAGTAACTTATTAACAGTTAAATGTAACTGTTATTGTAGTCAAAACTTACCGGGT
Source organism: Streblospio benedicti (assembly GCA_019095985.1). Taxonomy (NCBI): domain Eukaryota; kingdom Metazoa; phylum Annelida; class Polychaeta; order Spionida; family Spionidae; genus Streblospio; species Streblospio benedicti. The sequence continues at coordinate 47,002,731 of CM032662.1, forward strand.
ACTCTATCCAAAAAATCCAATCGAATCAATGTTATACATGTAATTATTTGAAGTAACTTATTAACAGTTAAATGTAACTGTTATTGTTATTGTACAAACTTACTCTATCCAAAAAATCCAATCGAATCAATGTTATACATGTAATTATTTGAAGTAACTTCATTAACAGTTAAATGTAACTTTTATTGTAGTCAAAAAACTTTACTCTATTAAAAAATCCAATCGAATCAATTTTATACATGTAATTATTTCATGTAACTTATTAACAGTTAAATGTAACTTTATTGTAGTCAAAACAACTGCATTACTCTATCCAAAAATCAATCAAATCAATTTTATATACATGTAATTATTTGAAGTAACTTATTAACAGTTAAATGTAACTGTTATTGTAGTCAAAACTTACCGGGTACTCTATCCAAAAAATCCAATCGAATCAATGTTATACATGTAATTATTTGAAGTAACTTATTAACAGTTAAATGTAACTGTTATTGTAGTCAAAACTTACCGGGTACTCTATCCAAAAAATCCAATCGAATCAATGTTATACATGTAATTATTTGAAGTAACTTATTAACAGTTAAATGTAACTGTTATTGTTAAAAAAACTTAAGGTTATACATGCATTACTCTATCCAGCAAAAAAAATCAATCGAATCAATGTTATACATGTAATTATTTGAAGTAACTTATTAACAGTTAAATGTAACTTTTATTGTAGTCAAAACTTTACTCTATCCAAAAAATCAATCGAATCATTGTTATACATGTAATTATTGGTATGTAAACTTGCAGTTATTAACATTTAAATGTAACTGTTATTGCATTACAATTTACTCTATCCAAAAATCCAATCGAATCAATTTTATACATGTAATTATTTGAAGTAACTGATTAACAGTTAAATGTAACTTTTATTGTAGTCAAAACTTACTCTATCCAAAAAATCCGATCGAGTCAATTTTATACATGTAATTATTTGAAGTAACTTATTAACAGTTAAATGTAACTGTTATTGTAGTCAAAACTTACTCTATCCAAAAAAATCCAATCGAATCAATTTTATACATGTAATTATTTGAAGTAACTTATTAACAGTTAAATGTGTGTTCTAAAAAGTTATTGTAGTCCAAATTTTTAAATTTTCTATCCAAAAATGGAAATGAGAATTAAAAAATCAATATTTACATGTAATTAGTAACTTATTAAAAGTTCTTTAAAAAAATGCTACTGGATTATCTGGATCTGCAGCATAAGAACATAAAAAATCTATATGCCTTTTGGGGCAGGAGAGTCATGTACTTTTATGAGCAAGATCCATGAGATCATCGCAAACATATTTCACGTTTTTTTAATTTGTTTGTCCTTCATACTGAATGTAATCATCTTGTGTCACTTCTTGAACTTCTTCTTCTTGGGTAAGATCTTCAAACCTTTATAATAGTCCCACTCAAGATGTGCACCATTAGAAATTGCCTTGCCTACTGCAGCCTGCGTTTGTTCAACTGAGTTTTTGACTCCCTGTGGCTCTATGAATTATAGTAACAATAATCAAGTTTTTCAATGCTTAACCTTTTCTGCAGCTCTAAATTGAACTTCATGGTTGCTAACCCCAACATCAGGTCAGCATCAGTCTCTTTTGACACATTACGGCCTAATACTAGGCACACCTATGTCATTCATTTTGCTAATTATGAATCTGCTCAATTTGGTTGATTGGTCAAACTTATCAGGAAGTGCTGGCATTGGAGAGAACCAAACACTATGAGACAATTGTCTCATTCAGTTACCCTTAGAAAATCATGTTCCATGGTTGAATCATCGAAATGAATTAATTTATTGTTAATGCAAAGATAATATTGAAAGATAGGTGTGAATTTCCCATTATCTACCTCTACATATATATCTGGTTTATCTTGTCGTAAAAGTCTGTCTTCAGAACCCAAACAGAACCTGAAGTACCCAAATAATATTTAGGACACATCATACACACAGAGTGATCTTTTGTTACTCTGTTTTATTATTTTCTACCAAAAACAATCTTTTATCTGATATCTATGACTACCTGGATCTACATGAACTATTGGATTTGAAAATCATGTTTAAAAAGTTTTCCGGCTTTTGAAACATCAGATGGTTGATAAGCACGTGCGCTAAGCCCATCTGACCCTTTTGGCTTGATGATGGCTTTAGAATCAGGCTGTGGAACTGTACAAATTTAAAATCGGGTTATTATCAACATGTTACTTTGCTCTACAACATTCAGTTAGACTGCCACCACACAGGGGCAATTACGCGGGAGCAATTTAAAAGACATGCATATTTTCTTTGATGTTCTTTTCTGCTAAGTTTCAATCAAAGTAAAAGTTTTTTTAAAATTGAAATGATTTTAATTAACTATTTTTCAAAGACTAAAGTCTCCTTTTACAGCCGATGTTTCCATTGATGCTAAACATGATGCTCTAGTATGTGCATTTTGGGAGTGATGGATATGTCAGCTTCTCTTATAGAACTTCAGAATGTTGCGATATACATTTTTGAAATCAAAATTTACATTTAACAAAAAATGTAATTCAAGAACCATTTAAGAATTTTTATCATTTCCACAACAAATCATACCACCTTCTTTGATATCTTGGTTCTCTATTTCAATATTGACTGTTTAAGAACATATAGACATCCTTGAAGCTTTGGAATATAGCTCCATATTTAGCATATTTCAGCAATTTAGTGTGAAAATTATCTTGAACTACATTTCCATTATAAGTTCTCCTTGTAAGTAAGCATCAAGTTTATCATGAACAACATTCTAACATCTCCAAATAGGTTTTGCTGAAAATATTGTATATTGTTAATTTCATTTTTTACAGAACCAAGTGAATTTATAATCTATCACATTTTAAATGTGTTATTCTACTGATATCATATAAGATGCACATTTCACCTTCAAAAATTTATGAACGTGATTGCGCACAAAAAAAAATTTAATAAAAGTATAAAAATGGCAGCCTGACGCTTAATACTGTTCATCGTTCATCTGGAGAACTCTCTACCTCTTGGCATAAAGGTCCTGCAACAAATCTTAAATCCAATTGCAATTCCTCATATTCTTCATTCTGAATTTTATATTTTGATGGGGACATTTAATAATTTCTTTTGCATTTTGTTTCAGGGCAATGAAACTATTAAACAGACAAATTTATTCCTTGAGCGAGCATCTGTCAAATGTTTAATCTTTATGAAGTATAAAGTTAAATAAGTCTGCGTAAGTTGATAAGAAGTTCTTTGCCATCACGCTTTTGATTCATGTTTTGATGTATAAATGACCCTTCCCATGTAAACAGGCTTTCAACAATGTATTAATCAAATATACAATTGTTATCATGTAACACACTATATGCTACAAAAATTCAAATTTTTATATACAGTGAGGGCTTACTGCATAACCATGAGGGTCCATACCCAAACCAAACTTTCACCTATTCATTTTTTCATTATTTAATTGTATAACTATATTACCTTATCCATGTAAATAGATGAATAATTACAATTGTTTAAATCAAGTAAGCTAGATCATCTGTGCATTGTAGAAAGAGATGATACACGACTTACCTTCATAATGATGGTTTGTAATAGCTAATGGATCCTTTAAATTGACTTTGTTTTCAATCATCTGTAAGTTTGGATTTTAGTGCTAGTAATGCCTTGTTTTTGACAGAACTAACTCTCAGTTCTAACACGTGTGCTTACAATATTGATAACATTTGTCAGTTTTTCTTGTATGGTGATCATATCTGTATTTTCATTACTGGCTTGAGTGATGAAATGTGAATCAGCTGTTTCATAACACTCTCTTCATTCATCAAACGCTGTTCTCTTTTTCCTGGAAGGTTGGTGACAACTCATGACCATGTAGATCTTCTTTTCCTAACAACTTGCCCATGAGCTATTTTCTTACCATCTATGGCGCCCTTTGCAGTCCTTACCTTTTATTTTGCATCTAATGTTTTACTTAGTATATTTTGGCTTTTCTAAACGTCTTACTCTGATAGCATGTATATTTGTTTTCTAAAAGTGTTACCCCCTAATGGGCCAGGGAAATTCATGTGCTGCAACACAAATTAATGTCACCCGAAATACTTTTTGTATTCAATAAATGTTGTTTTCGCATGTAGTTCTAAATTAATACAGAGATATTTCTTCTTCTTCAAAGAACTATAATTTCATTTGTAGAAATGTTACTATTTTTTAAATGTAGATATTGTATATAATTCCTTTGATATTAACAGCAATTCGCTAAACATTTATTACAAAAGATGCAGTCTTTTTGAAAACCGATTTGTCCACAAATTGAAAGGGACAACAACATGATTCAAATGGTTCTTTTGGCACTTCAATGTGATCAATGACAATTTTACAAATCTGCTAAAACAACTTTTATGGTGTTTATATGAATGGAAATCAGAGGAATATTTGAACACATTCTTTCTTTTGTAAGGAGTTTGTGAGAGATTGCTGTTTACTTTTTATTATGTATGGCTTCAAACCTCTGTTGTCTTCTAAGTTTAATGTAAGTGGTGGGCCCTTTTTTTATAACATTTACATGCAAAATGCATTTTTTCTCATGATCTTCAACATTGTCATTGATTGGATTGTTTAATTTTCTTTTTGGCATTTTGAAATCACTAGTGAAACATATCTAATACATCATTTTTTCATCAATGATATCATAATATCATCATCAGAATCCATGTAGTACTGAATTTTTCAGTATAAAGATGTAAATTAAAAATATTCATTGATTTTTTCTATCTTAAATTGGATCAATAAAAGTATTATATTAGTCTTGTGAGCCAATCTTTGAACAACATGTTCAATAGTTCTGTCCCAGCATCATGTATTGATCAATAACACACTGGGCCATGTGCTCGTTGCAGTAACAAACAAATGCTTTTTTGTTACTGCACAGTAACAGAATAGTACTAAGAAAAACAGTGTTATAAAAAGTGTTCTCTGATTAAAATTTATATAAAGAAACGCCATTTTGTGAATTAGGATTGTGTTTAATAAACCTTTTATTACCCCATTGGGTGGATACTAACATCTATTTTCGCTCTTTAAATGCTTTTAGTTTTGTTGGTTTCATTGTGGACTAGATCTATAGACAGGAATCTGACATTTGAATTACAGTGACATTTTAAAAACTATATACAGATGTTTCTGTCTACAATGAACAGTGGATTGATATGTCGTATATGTTGTAGTTATAATTATATAACATACATTTACATATAGAGCTATATACAATATTTATATATAATATATTAGTAAAATTTATTGCAAGTGGACTCAGTGTATTTTAAGCACTAAAATGAATAGATCTACTTGACATGGGAAGAATCGGTGAAAGAACTGCAAGAATATTTTAAGAAAAGAGGTGTGTCACACAAAAGAAGTAAACTTGGATTAGTTGAATTATGTCATCAGGCTTCTAGCCTAGGAACTGAGAAGGGAGGAAATATACCTATTTTGAGATGTGAGAATGGCCCCTTGATTCTTTATGAGAAATGAGAATGGGGGTCAATTTTCTTTGAAAATATCCGTATGGTATGATTGAAGGCCGTGGTGAAATATTAGAAGAAAAAATCTTTTATTGGAGACAGAACATATCCTAGTCCAACAACATTGAAGGATTATACTGACAATATAGCCATTATACCTTTAGTTTCTATGTTCTCGAGATTTGACTTCTTTTGATGACTATGATCATGCAATCTTTAGACAATATAATAAAATGGAAGGACATACAATGGCCATTGATGGTTATGTTTTCAAAATATGTTTAAAATTTTGATGAATCAAATATTTTGCTATAAGAAGCAAAGTTAAACCCAGAACAAGAGATCGACCAAATCATTCACTACCATGCATGGAAGAGGGAAAAATTCATTCTGCATATTGTACTTGTAAAGGAGGGTAATACTGGCATTTTGTGTCACAGTAAGTTTATGTACGTGTGTGACTTTATATGTATAATATACCCATATGTAACATATAATAATGATATCCAACATCAATCCTTCTTCTTACTAAGGCAGTTCAAGTCTTACATTACTGAAAACAGTCTTCTGTGAAGTCTTAAGATTAGCCTTAGGCTTTGTGAATAGCATTTATTACAATTAGTGTCTACTGATGAATATAAAACAACACTAGACTATAAATCATACACAGTAAACTTGGCCAAATATCCATGCAACTACAGATTGTTTGTTACTGCAACGACGTATTGATTTTGCTTGTGCTATTTATAGTAACCCTGGAATAGAACTATACTGGTTCCATTTTTTTATCATATTGACAGCTTGAGATGTCATTTTTGTGGTATCGGCAGCGGCCATTTTGAAAATTCTGGACAAAAGTCATTTTATAGTTATTCAATCATATCAAAATGGTGTTTTATTAATTACTCATACCAGAAAACCCTAAATTTGATTTAGTGTATTGTGTAGCCTTCTTATAATACTGGCACTTCTCTCGCATTCACAGTGTTGCTGCACAGTGCAGCAACAAGGAGATGGTGGGAAAAAAAGTCAGCATCACATTCCATCAGTGCCGAAGCACAAGTGGATGGCTGATCACATTTGCCCGTATGTTGAAATTTTAGTTTCCATCTGAACAACTCATCACTAATACGCTCTGGAGGTGGCAAATCTGACCTGTATGAGTCAGCAGCTTCAGATATATCATTGTTTTCCACAGGAGGGAAGGGGGGTGTTCAGTCTGGATGAGTGTGGGGGTTCAGTTCAAAAGGGGGCTACGGGCCTGCACTGACATGATCTGCATAGGCAGGTGATTGACTACAATTAATTGGTACAAGAGGGCGAGTTCCAAGATAATCAATTTTCACATTTTTTATATTTATTATGCTATAAACTGTGAACAGCATACTTTTGAAATGAACCTTTTATCATTAATAGTTTTCCTATTATGATGCATTTTATGGACACCAACTTGTAGCAATATATGGTGATGTTTAACAAGCCGGATCTCAAAAATAAATTTGTGCCCCTAATGAATGTTTCATACCAAATTTCTCTTTAACCGTGAAATCTAGTCTTTACAAATGACAACATATTTGAAGATATATGCCTTCTGAAAGAAAGCTTACAAAGGATATTAATTTTTCTATTTTGTTGATGAATGATCAATGTTTTTGTTATGATTTTCAAAAAAAATCATGAAATTGGTGTTTTTCAAACTCAAAATGCATGTAAAATGATAAATTGAATAGATATAAAAATTTTGAGATCAGCTTTTTTAGATAATTATGTGTAGTTTGTTATTGGATAGAGTTTTTGATGATTGCGATGTTTTTCTCTCATTTAATTTTTTATTTTTATTCTCAGTTTTATGTGAAACAATTTAAAACAATAATGTCTATTATATACAGTTTGCTACATTTTCCATGTATGAAGATGAATCTTAAACAAAACAATGAATAAGGTCTCAACATACTAACAAGTTTTACAGTTGTTCATACTGAAGAAAAAAGTATTTAAACTATTACTGGAGAATCAAAATAACGACAATGAGTCTTCAACACAAATTGTTTGTGATTGGATAGTGTTTTTGATGATTGCGATGTTTTTCTCTCATTTATTTTTTTATTTTTATTCTCAGTTTTATGTGAAACAATTTAAAACAATAATGTCTATTATATACAGTTTGCTACATTTTCCATGTATGAAGATGAATCTTAAACAAAACAATGAATAAGGTCTCAACATACTAACAAGTTTTACAGTTGTTCATACTGAAGAAAAAAGTATTTAAACTATTACTGGAGAATCAAAATAACGACAATGAGTCTTCAACACAAATTGTTTGTTATTGGATAGTATTTTTGATGATTGCGATGTTTTTCTCTCATTTATTTTTTTATTTTTATTCTCAGTTTTATGTGAAACAATTTAAAACAATAATGTCTATTATATACAGTTTGCTACATTTTCCATGTATGAAGATGAATCTTAAACAAAACAATGAATAAGGTCTCAACATACTAACAAGTTTTACAGTTGTTCATACTGAAGAAAAAAGTATTTAAACTATTACTGGAGAATCAAAATAACGACAATGAGTCTTCAACACAAATTGTTTGTTATTGGATAGTGTTTTTGATGATTGTGATGTTTTTCTCTCATTTATATTTTTATTTTTATTCTCAGTTTTATGTGAAACAATTTAAAACAATAATGTCTATTATATACAGTTTGCTACATTTTCCATGTATGAAGATGAATCTTAAACAAAACAATGAATAAGGTCTCAACATACTAACAAGTTTTACAGTTGTTCATACTGAAGAAAAAAGTATTTAAACTATTACTGGAGAATCAAAATAACGACAATGAGTCTTCAACACAAATTGTTTGTGATTGGATAGTGTTTTTGATGATTGCGATGTTTTTTCTCTCATTTATTTTTTTTATTTTTATTCTCAGTTTTATGTGAAACAATTTAAAACAATAATGTCTATTATATACAGTTTGCTACATTTTCCATGTATGAAGATGAATCTTAAACAAAACAATGAATAAGGTCTCAACATACTAACAAGTTTTACAGTTGTTCATACTGAAGAAAAAAGTATTTAAACTATTACTGGAGAATCAAAATAATGACAATGAGTCTTCAACACAAATTGTTTGTGATTGGATAGTGTTTTTGATGATTGCGATGTTTTTCTCTCATTTGATTTTTTATTTTTATTCTCAGTTTTATGTGAAACAATTTAAAACAATAATGTCTATTATATACAGTTTGCTACATTTTCCATGTATGAAGATGAATCTTAAACAAAACAATGAATAAGGTCTCAACATACTAACAAGTTTTACAGTTGTTCATACTGAAGAAAAAAGTATTTAAACTATTACTGGAGAATCAAAATAACGACAATGAGTCTTCAACACAAATTGTTTGTGATTGGATAGTGTTTTTGATGATTGCGATGTTTTTCTCTCATTTATTTTTTTATTTTTATTCTCAGTTTTATGTGAAACAATTTAAAAACAATAATGTCTATTATATACAGTTTGCTACATTTTCCATGTATGAAGATGAATCTTAAACAAAACAATGAATAAGGTCTCAACATACTAACAAGTTTTACAGTTGTTCATACTGAAGAAAAAAGTATTTAAACTATTACTGAAGAATCAAAAT
>CM032662.1:47012061-47027483 GCA_019095985.1 Streblospio benedicti
ATGATGAAGAACCAATATGCAATTGATTTTGATACCAAGAAATAAAAAAAAATCAAACAATAATAAATTTGTCAAATATAAGTTGAAAGTCGGAAGATGTTTGAAATGTTGAGACTCGTTGTTTACAGTTTAGTTACATTCCAATTAAAGTACTTTCATATGTCATCTTTAATTGTTATTTATTTGGTCTTAACAGTGTCAACAACCGTATTCTCTCTTCTTCCCTATACTAAGTTCTCTCCTTAGGCATGAAGTTAGGCCATGGTAACCTGAATATACTGGCATCATGTTCCCACAAATATCTGTTTCGAATCTTGCTGATTATTCTGTCAGGTAGGGTATCTAAATAAAAAAAAGATCTGTAGTAATCCAAAAGATTATAAAGAGAATAGCTCTAAATATACTTCATATTTCCAAAATAAAGGTTATCCCACTCATTTGATAAATAAAATGTCTAAAAAAGCAGACACCATTAGCAGAGATATCCTTCTTAACCCTGATACTAAAGATAAAGAAAAAAAATGCAATAACTTTTCCAATAATTTTTAATCCAATTAATAAAAATATCTCTCAAAAGATTCTTTCTAACTTCAAAGTTCTACAAGAAGATGCAGATGTAAAGGATATATTTAATACTAGACCAATTGTAGCATACAAAAGAGATAGAAATTTAAAAGATACCCTAGTTCATTCAAAACTTAAAAGTACTAATGATTCAACAGGTACTGCACCATGTAATGCTACAAGATGCCTCACATGTAAATATATTTGTAGTGATACCTTAGTTGTAGGACCTAAAAGTTTTTATGAAATACGCCAGAACTTTAACTGTGAATCAAAGGAACTAATATATTGCCTATCTTGTAAAAAAAATGTGGAGACCTATATCATTACCCTTATAATATCTAGTCCACAACTACATAAATGATGCCTCTACCACATTTCTCTTGTCAAATGGCTGGTATCAGTATGTTTGAAGGTTGCTGATACCGTATCATTAAATGTAGAGTTATAATTGTTTGTGTAAAAAAAGCTGATTTGACCTCCCCGTGGTGTGCAGCGGTGAACAAACTTTCTCATGTTTGGCTAACTGAGATCAGCAAAACTTCTTAGAAATCTCATGTAAAGTTGAAATCAATCTAAGAAATTTTAATTTGTATTTTTTCCCAAATGAATGAACAATCTTAGACATTTCATGAACAGTTGAAAGCAGTCTAAGAAATTTTAACCAATGTTTAGTGACTGTTGAATTACTTCTATGACTTTATATGCACACAAAATAAACATATTTTATGTTTATGATCTTTTTATTGCAGGTTTCCTTCTTTAATGTGTCTAAAGTTCATTTAATCTTGCAGGCATTGTTTAACTTGTTTACAGCTACTTTCTCTTATTCTATCCACATGTCTTGCATCACCAATTTCAATCCCTTTATAAAAAGGGTAAAAGTAGTCAATAATCTCAATAGAGAACAATGTTAAATATTATTATTTAAATGTCAATTAAAAATTATAGGTGCATACAGAATTTTGCATTTTTTATAGGGTGAAATATTTATTCAAAAAGTAATCAATATAATTACCAGTAGTTTTGTTTATTGAATATAAAAAAAAATTTTGCATTTTTATAAAATCTATTCTTTTTTGCAATGTGTAATAATGCAATGATAATCAAAATTAATACATATTTTTCAAAATTTTTTTTTTTCTATACAGGTCTACAATCGTTTGAAGCCCATGGGAATATGTCTGAGTTACGAAAGAATGACATTATCCATAGATCTTCTTGAGGGGCAAGATGCCATTATTATAGAGCAAGTGTCGTTAAAACAACTTGAATATTCCAAAAGTTTTCTGTCTGTAAATTATGGAAAATATACATGTTTTATAGAGGCCATCAAGGCAGGAAGGACAATAAGATTTTTGGGTGACAATGTGAATTTGAGAGTTGGTGTCAGGGATGAAAGAGCCAATCGTCATGGTAAGATGCTGCACTACTTTGGATCAGCTGTCCTTGTGTATGGCAAAATGAGCCACTTCGACAATTTGCCAAATGCTGAACCGCAACGAGATAGTAACACCTTCCGTCCTTTAGATATTTTGCCAACACAGCATGAAGTAGACCAGCTGATTGAGGACTCTGCATATCTTTGTATGAAGGTAGCAATACAGCACATTGCATATTTTCAATTCCTGAAAGATAAAGTTCCAGCCAGGCAGGCTGACAGATTCTTATAGTACTAAACTTGTTGAGAAGATGATGGTTATTCCATTGACTGTTCTGCCCAAAAACGAGCAAAATTATGGAGATGTGGTTGACATGAACAAGTGTTACACGATGTATTCCATAAAGCTGGTTTGGAGTTCCATCCACGCATCAAAGTGCACATTGGCAGTGACCAATTAACGAGAGAACGATTTTCAGGTGCCAAAAGGTTACTGATAGGTGCCCCTACACCTGAAGGTAGATTTCAACATCTAACACCAATAACATCAGAATACTTTCACATGTCCATGAAATTTTTGTCACTCTCATTCAAGAATCTCTTTAAGGACAGACCCCGAGAGCTGGGGACAATGAAGGCTTGTCAAGTACATATTCAAAGAAATGATGTCAATGATGATGTTAAGAAAGCTTACAATGCTAACAAGGACTTCTTTATTTCTTTGTTGATGCGTACATTGTTGAAGCTGTCTGTCAATATTTTGACATTGAGGACACTCTGTCTTCACCTCAACCAAGACTTTACCTGAAGATGAAACGTTGCATTATGACTGGGCTATGTCCCACTTCAAAAAAGTGGTCAAGCAGAGCGTAGGATTACATGTCTACAGATCATCTTCAACTAGTAAGTATTGAGTATGCATCATAATGAAAGAAATATTTGATGTGATAACACCCAACTTGGAAAAATGAAATATATTTTTCAAAGAAAGCAGATGAAAGGATTTTTTATTTTTCTTACCATGCAAGGATTAATTATATGTTAACAAAAATAACCATTTTGTAATGATATGGTTTAGATCAAAATTAAAGAACAAAACTCTTTTAAGTTTTATAAAATAATTATATATTTTTGTCCATATATGCGATTATTTTGTATTCTTCTGGATGAAGCTTCAGCAATCACAAACACCAATGCAGCAACAGACGATCTGCAATGCATTTGTTGTGGGCATTGCATTAAAAAAGAAGCCAACAATTGATGACAAATCTTGCAAAGTAAATGACTCTCTCCAAGCCTACGGTCGACTGACACTGGAGTTAGGGCTTATTTTCAAGAATTTCTTAGAATGCATTAGCACCCCAAATAGGGCTCGGATGATCCGCACTCTGAAAATTATGATGGTTGCTTTAAAGAGTGACAATAACCTCTCAAAATATGCAGATGAAATTCTACGATTTCTGCTACACCAGGTGTGCTTACTTTCAGAGAAAGAAGCTCATTGCATGTTTATGCAATGTTTGTCAATACAAAGGGTAGGCTGGACACCCGCATTCCAGTGGATCTCCAAATGGAGTATCTTGTAAAAAATTACAAGAAAACAATTAAACACATGCAAAGCAATAAAACTGAGCAGAATATCGAAAGAAAGACTCGAGTGCTTGCGTCTCTTAATATACTTATGGAAAATTTTGACAAAGCAAGTGGTGCTAATCAAAGAAACGGAAATCATAGAAGACTTTCTTCATTTTCGGATGAAGTAAGCATGATAGAGGATTTCAGAGAGGTTAGACCGTTTAACTTTCACAGTGGACGCCAGTTGCAAAACTTCAATGATGTGCAATGCTCATTGCTCTCCAAGTTAAGATATGAGCATTTTTTCAACTGGTTGAAGCGCCGAAAAGATTTCCATGCTCAGAGTCTTGGAAATTAGTATGATAATTGTGTTTTAGAAATACTGTGCTCATTGCACTTAAAAGTTGATTGACACTCGCGAAGAGAGCTGGAGAAGAGGGATTCTCTACATACTGTGGTGTTCTGTTCCCGCTTCTTTGATTAACACCGCTTGAGGTAACTTTTACTGTTCACGGTGACATCGACTGGTTGTGCCATTTCTGGTCTGGCTTTAGTAACGCTGTAGTGGAAGCACAAGCCTTTCTCTTCTTTGATGGGTGTGATGAAGTGTACCATACCATCGAGCTACATTCAAGGGGAGGGCGTACTAAGGTGCAGTACGCATTGTTAATGCATAATTTAATTTACGTGAAAAAATGGAAAGACAAACAATTTTGTAAAAATAACACCAGCACAGGACATCACCTAATAGATAGGGGGAGGAGATGGCAATTTATGATGTATTACCAGAGCAGCTGATGGTCTATCTGGAGTATCATGCACCTGGCACAGGAGTACAGTGTCAAAAAAATGCCAAGGCTCTGCAGCGTTATCATCCTGACTATTGTGTGTATGTCAAGTGTTAAAAGAAAGGTTATTTTAAACATATTACTAAAAAAATGTCTCTTATTATTGGTTCAATTTCTACGAATTACACATTCTCGTGTAGGTAATTATCTGATGATATAATATGGTTTGAAATATACAGGTTAATGCAAACTTTTTTAATGAATTAATTAGTGCAAATATTACTACTTTGTCTTGCGTAACGTATAAATGCTTATTTTTCATTGGCTTCTAAAGTTTAACATATCAAATGAAATAGAACAAGGTCTATTTTATCAAATGTCAATTTTATGACTTTTGTCAATTTTGTTGCACATATGCTGTCCACAAAATCATAAGTCGAAAAGGCCGATTTTCTACTTGAGGACTCAGGTCGTGGCTTAGTGTCATATACAAATGTTCACATACTCTTGTCTTACTGCCATCTTGCATTTTATAATTTTCATCAATACTGGCGTGTGAGTTGTCATGCCAACTAATATATAACATTATATATGAATATATTCTTAAAAAACTGGTACTAGAGCAATGTTTACCCAACTATGTATATCAAAACCGAATTGAACCATAGTGTTCACTATATATTACAAATTAATCTGAAGCAGATGGTGTTAGTATATTTGTAGACTTTTAAATGCCTAAACACGTGGCTCCGTCGTTCGAATGGAGGATGTTTTTCAGTAACGAATAACCAGACTGTTGAACAATATCATTTAAGTTACTACACGGCAACATGAGAGGGATAGAACAAAGATTATTGGGAATTAGATTTAAAAGTTCATGGTCCATCTAGTTATCATACAACGATAACATACTTTTGGTAATTTTTACAAAGGTTTGTACGGGAGATACCATTTGTCATTGTAAAACTGACGTCACAAATTTGACCTCTTTCCAATGCTTTTGAGGGCTTTTGAGAAAGGAGAACGGTTACTCTATTAAAATGTCTTTTTTCTCATTTAATATCAGAATACATTTCATAACATGTATTGCATGATGTTCACAAAATGAATTTTATCAAACTGCCAAAAGTGCATCTACGTTAACGTTTTAAATTTTCATATTTGTTTTATGTCTTAAGGATTGTAAATACTTGCATGTAATTTATGAGGTATTGATAACATATGTTAAAAAAATGTGATTGATAAAATGTTTTTAATTGTTATTTGTGTTGAAGACTCATTGTCATTATTTTGATTCTCCAGTAATAGTTTAAATACTTTTTTCTTCAGTATGAACAACTGTAAAACTTGTTAGTATGTTGAGACCTTATTCATTGTTTTGTTTAAGATTCATCTTCATACATGGAAAATGTAGCAAACTGTATATAATAGACATTATTGTTTTAAATTGTTTCACATAAAACTGAGAATAAAAATAAAAAAATAAATGAGAGAAAAACATCGCAATCATCAAAAACACTATCCAATCACAAACTACACATAATTATCTAAAAAAGCTGATCTCAAAATTTTTATATCTATTCAATTTATCATTTTACATGCATTTTGAGTTTGAAAAACACCAATTTCATGATTTTTTTTGAAAATCATAACAAAAACATTGATCATTCATCAACAAAATAGAAAAATTAATATCCTTTGTAAGCTTTCTTTCAGAAGGCATATATCTTCAAATATGTTGTCATTTGTAAAGACTAGATTTCACGGTTAAAGAGAAATTTGGTAATTAAACATTCATTAGGTGCACAAATTTAATTTTGAGATCCGGCTTGTTAAACATCACCGCATATTGCTACAAGTTGGTGTCCATAAAATGCATCATAATAGGAAAATTATTAATGATAAAGGTTCATTTCAAAAGTATGCTGTTCACAGTTTATAGCATAATAAATATTAAAAATGTGAAAACTGATTATCTTGGAACTCGCCCTCTTGTACCAATTAATTGTAGTCAATCACCTGCCTATGCAGATCATGTCAGTGCAGGCCCGTAGCCCCCTTTTGAACTGAACCCCCACACTCATCCAGACTGAACACCCCCCTTCCCTCCTGTGGAAAACAATGATATATCTGAAGCTGCTGACTCATACAGGTCAGATTTGCCACCTCCAGAGCGTATTAGTGATGAGTTGTTCAGATGGAAACTAAAATTTCAACATACAGACAAATGTGATCAGCCATCCACTTGTGCCCGGCACTGACGGAAAGTGATGCTGACTTTCCCCACCATCTCCTTGTTGCTGCACTGTGCAGCAACACTAACTGTCACATCATGTGAATGAGAGAATGCCAGTATTATAAGAAGGCTACACAATTACATGAGAGCATGGGTCAGTTAGAGGAAAACAAGGCTAAAGTGTCACCAGAATGCACCATTTCATTGTATATTTCAAATTTTCGTGGTGGGGGCATGCCCCAGACCCTCCTGACATCTTGGCTGTCACCGTTGGTGCTTGCCTTCTCAGTTCCATAAAAAAATCTCATTCTGAACCCCCCTAACCATAATCCTGGCTACGTGCTTGTCAGACTATGTAAAGGAAAGTATACTTTGTCGCGATTTTACATTTTTTGACTCAATTTTATGCTACTTTTGTTAAATAAGAGGTTTTTGCACCACCAAGGACCACATTTAGTCGGGAGCCACGGTAGGTTTCCTGCGCCCCCCTGCCCATGATCCTCCAAAACTAAATTTTTAGATAGCTTATTGAGCATCTTTTTGAGGATCAATGGATTTTTCATGTTTGATGTTATAAAAAAAACATTCTGCGGCGGCGATTTTCAAATGGCCTCAACAGTTCGGTGTGTGTCCAAAAATTGTAACTTCACTTTTAGAAGCTATAGAAAGATGAAACTAATGTCAAATTTAGGGTTTTCTGGTATGAGAAATTCATAAAACACCATTTTGATATGATTGGATAACTATAAAATGACTTTTGTCCAAATTTTTCAAAATGGCATGCTGTTGATACCACAAAAATGACATCTCAAGCTGTCAATATGATAAAAAATGGAACTTTTGTATTGAACATGATGTTCAAAGATTGGCTCAAAGACTAATATAATATTTTTATTGATCAATTTAAGATAGGAAAAATCAATACAATTACTTTTATGGTTACATCTTTTATACTGAAAAATTCAGTACTACATAAATTCTGATAATAATGTAGTAAATGAGCTTTATACAGGACAGTTTGACCGGGTATGGAGTTAAACTATACTATACTTTTAGTCAGTATATTAGAAGTAATGTAGTACTTACAAAATATATTGTGTTTAGTTAAATGAATTATAAAGCTTCTGGTAATATTTAGCCAATGTTTACTGTATTTAAATACTACTTTTCCGGGTACTGAATTTGTCATGCGAGGCATAATGGGATATATTGGGACACATAGTTGACATGTTATTGCGCATCTGGTTGCTATAGTAATGCAGAGAAATATAAGTGTATAAAAGTAAGACGTGCAGAGAAAAAATCAACGGACAAATTAAGTTGGAAACAACGAGAAAACTTAACCATTGTAAATTTAATTTACAAATGTAAGTTGAAGAATTATTATTATATATATTAGAAGTTGTCAATGTGTAATATTGTTTTAACTGTCACTTGTAGCTATTATTTACAATTTGAACGTGTACAATAGTCATTAAGAAACTTATGAATGACAATTAACCTTGTTGTTTGTATACAATAATAAATAACCTTAGAAGCTGCTAGGAAGGGTTGTTTCAATAATACTACAATGATATTATGATATCATTGATGAAAAAATGATGTATTAGATATGTTTCACTAGTGATTTCAAAATGCCAAAAAGAAAATTAAACAATCCAATCAATGACAATGTTGAAGATCATGAGAAAAAATGCATTTTGCATGTAAATGTTATAAAAAATCCAGGGCGGTTTACTTACATTAACAGAGATTTGAAGCTATACACATAATAAAAAGTAAACAGCAATCTCTCACAAACTCATTACAAAGAAAGGATGAAATATGTTCAAATATTCCTCTTGATTTACATAAGCTCATATATTTACCATAAAAGTTGTTTTAGCAGATTTGTAAATCACATTGATCACATTGAAATGCCAAAAGAACCATCTGAATCATGTTGTTGTCCACGTAAATCTGTGGACAAAGTCTTATTTTCAAAAGACTGCATCTTTTGTAATAAATGTGGGCGAATTGCTGTTAAAATCAAAGGAATTCATATACAGATATCTACATTTAGAAAATAGTAACATTTCTGACAAGGAAATTATAGTTCTTTTGAAGAAGAAATATATCTAGCTAATTAATTTAGAACTACGCATAAAACAACATTTATTGAATACACAATGTATTTCGGGGGACATTAAGATTGTGTTGCAGGACATGAATTTCCCTGTCCCATCAGAGGTAACACTTAGAAAACAAATATACATGCTATCAGAGTAAGACGTTTAGAAAAGCCAAGTATACTAAGTCAAACATTAGATGCAAAATAAAGGTAAGGACTGCAATGTTGCCATAGATGGTAAGAAAATAGCTCATAGTTTTGGCAAGTTGTTAGGAAAAGAAGATCTACATGGTCATGACTTGTCACAGACCTTACAGGAAAGAGAACAGCGTTTGATGAATGAAGAGAGTGTTATGAAAGAGCTGATTCACATTTCATCACTCAAGCCAGTAATGAAAATACAGATAAGATCACCATACAAGAAAAACTGACAAATGTTATCAATATTGTAAGCACACGTTTTAGAACTGAGACAGTTAGTTCTGTCAAAAAACAAGGCATTACTAGCACTAAAATCCAAACTTACAGATGATTGAAAACAAAGTCAATTTGCAGGATCCATTAGCTACTTACAAACCATCATTATGAAGTGTAAGTCGTGTATCATCTCTCTTCTACAATGCACAGATGATCTAGCTTACTTGATTTAAACAATTGATATTATTCATCTATTTACATGGATATGGTAATATAGTTATACAATAATGAAAAAATGAATAGGTGAAAGTTTGGTTTGGGTATGGACCCTTATGGGTTATGGTAAGCCCTCACTTTATATAAACATTTGAATTTTGTAGCATATAGTGTGTTACATAGATGATAACAATTGTATATTTAGATTAAAGAGCATACTTTAAAGCCTGTTTACATGGGAAGGGTCATTTATACATCAGGGGTCATGAATCAAAAGTGTGATGGCAAAGAAGAACTTCCTATCAACTTAGGTACCGGGTATTAGTTTAACTATATACTTCATAAAGATTAAACATTTGACAGATGTTCGCTCAAGGAATAAATTTGTCTGTTTAATAGTTTCATTGCGCCTGAAACAAAATACAAAAAAAATTATTAAATGTCCCAATCAAAATATATAATTCAGAATGAAGAATATGAGGAATTGCAAGGGGATTTAAGATTTGTTGCAGGACCTGTATGCCAAGAGGTAGAGAAGTATCTCCAGATAAACGGTATTAGGCGTCAGGCCTACCATTGAAATACTTTTGTGCGCAATCACATTCATAAATTTTGAAGGTGAAATGTGCATCTAATATGTATCAGTAGAATAACACATTTAACATGTGATAGATAATAAATTCACTTGGTTCTGTGAAAATGAAATTAACAATACACAACATTTTTCAGCAAAACCTATTTGGTGGTGTTAGGAATGTTGTTCATGATAAACTTGCAGGGGTTGCCAACCTCAAATTTTGAAATTTCTGAATGCCAAAATTTCTGAATTTGGGTCAAAAATAAACGTTTGATGCTTATATTTAAATAAGACTACTTTATAACACTGTTCTGTGTTTAGAAGGGTGAATGGACAGTAAAAATGCACATAAAAGTGCAATTAACTGGTTCCAACATAATTAAAAAATCAAGGGTATGGAATTCAACCCACTTTTCGCGGTAAAAACGTTCAAAGTAAAAAAAATCAATGGCCAATTCAAACCATTTTATTTTTAACTATGTTACATAGTACACAAATGAATCTTTGTTGGACATTTGAAAAAGGAGACTATTTTAAGTCTTTCAATATTTTGCTTAAATTATACACTGGATTGCAGAAGAATGCATCACATCTTCAAAGAAAATTTATAGCGCAAACCCCCTGCCACCAAGATAATGTATCAATGTAGAGTTGGAAGGCACAGGATGTGCAAATGATTTGTTCGAGAGCGTGTACATCAATAAATGATTAAACTACAATTTTCATAAATTGCTTTCTTGAATTACATTTTGTTCAAATGCACACTCTTTTTCTGTTGCAGTGATGTATCATTGTAGTCCCTGTGGATCATTACGTTACTGTAGAATGCACAAATTCATTAATTTTCAATATTTCTTTGCCATATATGTTGAAATTGGCCTGGAAAACAGAAAGTCGAGGGCTGTCCTTGAAAAATAATTTTTAGTAGTCATTTAAATCGAGTGCATTTTTTTGTAAAAACTAGGTCGTTTTACGGGGCTTTCAGTAAACGTCTTAAAAAATCAATTTTTCTGGGTCATTTCCCCGAATTTCACCGATTCGGTCGGAATGATAAATTGCTAAAAAAAAATCGGAATGCCGGCAGCTCTGAACTTGATTTCCAAGGAGAGAAATTATAAAATTTTCAAATTCAAGATATTTTTTTTGCTGAAATATGCCAAATATGGGGTTCAAAGCCGACGTCTATATGTTCTTCAGTAAGCGTTAAATAGCGGGACAAGATATCTCGATTGATTAAACCAAATTGGTTCATTCATTTTTGTTCAAAGGTTCGCAGTCTGGAAAAGTCCTTGAATTTCAGCTTTGCCTGCCTGAAAACAGAAAGGCCTTCAAAAATAATTTTAGTACTTGAAAGCCTTGAAAACTAGGGTTGGGGCTTTGAAACGTTTAAAAATCAATTTCTGGCTTGAAAAGTATTAAATTGCTAAAAAGATTTTTTCCCTTAAAATACGATTCACATATGGGCCGCCATTATTTAATGTACCGATTGAACCACACATCATGTTTACGATCACCTACGCCCAGGCAAAATGTGCTGTCATTTAAATGACGTGTCGTTGGAGATTTTTATAAATAGACACCCGTGGCGTCATTTATTTGGAGGGTTATAAATAGAACCATTCAGTAACCGTGTGTTCCTCGTGGTTTTAGCAATCTATGCAAATGGCGGACGCGGTGAACGAAAACTTGAGAGGCCAAATAATTTGAATATCAATAGCTATCGCTATCAAACATGGGGAAATGCACATTTAACAATACTTGGATGACAGCAGACCCTTACAAGGAATGGATACAGCCTGTCAAGAAGGAAACAGGTATAGGGGCATTTTGCCGTGTTTGCTGCAAAGAAATAGACCTCACAACGATGGGAGAAAGTGCTCTGAAATCACATTCCAAGGGAGCAAAACATTACCAAAACATGGATAGCAGCATTGGGAAATCATTCACTATTAGCGGATTTTTTTTAAATAAAAAACTTCAACGGCGTCGGCAGACTAAAAGGCGGACCATCTACCTCTGTAGGGCAGGGTATACCGGCCACAGTTGGAAACAACACGCCTGGTGATGGGCTAATGGTTGTTCCTCCTCCTCCATGTCTGCCTCAAGCACTACCTGGAGCTAGATGCCCTAACGGACTTTGTGAGCAAAAATGACGTTCTAAAATCAGAGGTCTTGTGGTGTCTGAAAACTGTCACCGATCATAACTCTTACAATTCATGCAAAGGAATTGATAAGCTGTTCATAGAAATGTTTCTGGACAGCGCAATTGCCAAGAAATTCACTTGTGGGGGATTAAAAAGTGTCCTATATGTGTGTTTGTTTGGTTTGGCAGACCAATTTAAAAATGAATTGATACAAAGTATCAAGGGATATTATGTCATATTATTTGATGAAAGCCTCAACAAGAAGAATCAATGCAAGCAAATGGACTTTCATATACGGTATTGGACAAGCAATGGCCTTGTTGTAACAAGGTTCTTGGACTCACAATTTCTGGGTTTGTGAATTATATTAACAGATTAAAATAATACAAATAACCCAATTATTTGATTTTATCATTTTAACAATCACATACTATTAGTTCGCCTTTTACTTATATACATGTATTGATTAATGCTATGTACCTGGTACTGAAAAAAAAAAAAACACAATTGGACAACCTTTTAGAAAACTTAAAAGGGAATAATTATTGCAATATTGGTTAATGTTGTGTACCTGGTACTTAAATAAATCATAATAAAAGAATACAATAGTTGTTAGTTAGTTTTGCAGCAATATATAATGGAAGCAAGGGTTTTTAAAAAATTAGATTTAGGGCCTTGAAAATATGATGACCTGGCCTTGAAAAGCCTTGAAAAGTCCTTGAATTTTTTTGTGCACGATCTTTGTATGAACCATGTTTGTTAAATGTAAATTTTGATTTCCAGAAATGTATATCGCAACATTCTTAAGTTCGGTAAGAGAAGCTGACATATCCATCACTCCCAAAATACACATACTAGAGCATCATGTTTGTGCGTCAATGGAAACATCGGCTGTAAAGGAGACTTTAGTCTCAAAAATAGTTAATTAAAATCATTTCAAAATTTTTAAAAACTTGACTTTTTGGTTTAAAACTTAGCAGAAAAAGAACATCAAAGAAAAATATACATGTCTTTTTAAATTGCACTACACCCTGTTTAGTCAGTGAGTAGAGTAACTGAATGTGGCTAAAGCCATCTCAGTAGTGAGTCTGCCAGCCATCAGCCCTTCCGGCGAAGATCTTGTCAAGATCTACAGATGGGCTTAGCTTAACCTCAACCAAGGCAGGAGCATTTGAACCTCCTCCATCTGCTTTCAAATGTCACCTGTTGAAGGCCTTATCAAACCATCTGATGTTTAGAGTAACTGAAAAAGCCGGGGTCAGAAACGTTTAAACATGATTTTTCAAATCCATTTCAGTTCATGTAGATCCAGACAGTCATAGATATCAGGATAAAGAGATCGTTTTGGTAGAAAATAATAAAACAGTTAGAGTAACAAAGGATCACTCTGCATGTGTGATGCGTCCCTAAATATTATTTGGGTACTTCAGGTTCTGTTTGGGTTCTGAAGACAGACTTTTACGACAAGATAAACCAGATATATATGAGGTAGATAATGGGAACTTCACACCTATCTTTTCGCAGTATAATATCTTGCATTAACGATAAATTAATTCATTTCGATGATTCAACCATGGAACATGACTTACTAAGGGTAACTGAATGAGACAATTGTCCTCATAGTGTTTGGTTCTATCAATACAGCACTTCCTGATAAGTTTGAGCAATTAAACATAATGGGCAGATTCATAAATAATAAAAATGGATGACATAGGTGTGCCTAGTATTAGGCACGTGTAATCGAAGACTGATGCTGGACCTGGTGTTGGGGTTAGCAACCATCAAGTTCAATTTAGAGCTGCAGAAAAGGTTCGCATCGAAAAACTTGATTATTCATAGAGCCACAGGAGATTGTAAAAACTCAGTTGAACACGAGTCCAGTAGGAGCAATTTCTAATGTCAAAATTGTTTTTTTGTTTTTTTTGTTCTTGTTGTTTTTTCTAATTCACTGTGAACAAACTTGTTTCAGGTAATTCTCCATGGTATGTCACAAAATGCATAAAATTTCCTGTGACCAATTTCTAAAGATTGAAATGAAGATTGCACATCTCGAGTGGGACTATTATAAAAAGTTTGAAGATCTTACCCAAGAAGAAGTTCAAGAAATGACACAAGATGATGACATTCAGTATGAGGACAAACGAATTAAGAAAAAACGTGAAATATGTTTGTGACATCTCATGGATCTTGCTCATAGAGTACATGATTCTCCTGCCCCCAAAAGGAAGCATGGATTTTTTATGTTCTTATGCTGCAGATCCAGATAATCCAGAAGCATATTTTTAGTGATGGTCAGAGTCTTAAACTTTATATTTCATGCTCTGGACAGAAGAGGAAGCTTCAACCAGGATATTTCTACTATGAGGAAGTGCTGAAGTTTTTTAATTCTCATTTCCATAAAAGGGGAATTATATATAGAATATTTTAAAAAGCAAGCTGTGGAGATATATGTGATTTTTTGTTATGAACACCCATGAATTGGTCCACCAACAGGCAGTAACCCTCCTCTATATCCATCTCAAGATGGGAACAACATATGCACAACATGAGGAATCCCACATAGATAATAGAGTACCACATGACTATCAACCAAGAACACAGCTTAAAAAGGCATTTGATGAAGGGAAAATAGTCTCTACAAACAAAGATGCTGATTCAAAATTTGGTACAAAATTTTCGTGTTGCCAAGAATTTAGTTGTTGCTTTAGGAAGTTGTATGTGGATGAGGTTGAGGTTTGTGGCTCCAGTCGTGTGGTAGAAGAACATTGAATTAAGATGGCGACAAGAAAAGGTTTTATTTCATGATGATGTGTTCGTATATACGTGTCCAGCCCACAAGTAAATCGATAAAAAACAGTATAAGAGCATAACATCAATACATATTGATCTAGTAAACAGAGAAACGTATAACTGGTCTATACACAGCGTTTGATGCACAAATTAAGAGTCCGACATTTTTTCCGCCGGGCAAAAAGTATATGATTATTCTAACAATGGTTTCGTACAAATCAGGCAAATGTCTTATAATGTAGGAAGTGTCTTATACATTTGACAAGAAACAATTCAAACTCATATAACACATATATACAATGAGAAATAAACAGGTAATAATTAGTGTAATCTAATCCAACATGCATAAGCAAAAAAAGAATAGATAATTATCAATTTTGACATTTACTAAATCAGATTACATACCAGTATGTTTCAATACATTATACATAATATATACTATGAGTCCATTGACCTTATACATTGACTTATTTTCTCCTTTGCTTCAGTTTTACTTTTTCCTTTCAGGTCTGGTCTGGTTTTTCCACAACACCAATCGGGGCATCTTGCACATGTTCACGAGGGTCACTTTCATCTTTATCAATGGCATTGTTTGATGTCTCAGGGGTAAAGTCGAGCAATCGG
>CM032662.1:47027583-47060915 GCA_019095985.1 Streblospio benedicti
TAGTTAATTCCAAAATCACCGCCAATAACCAACGCTGATTGGTCAACCAGCGTTCTCAATTATACGATTGACTGCACGCCGCGGAGACCACTACTACGGCACTAGTCTAAACTTGTCACATTATCAATACAGCCGCTGACACGCAAGGCGCGTGCCGTGTAGAGGGTCAAAAAGTTTATACTAGTGCCATAGTAGTGGTCTCACTTGCAGTCAATCGTATAATTGAGCACGCTGGTTGACAAATTGACTTGTAATGAGAACGTTATAATATGATTTATTTTGAAATAAAACAGAATCAGACACTCGCTTAGTATGGATTTTAGTCATGATGGATCAGATAAATGGTTGAGGCTGGACGCCTGATTTACCCAAACAATGGGTAAAAGACGCCAGCATGCTCAATTTTCTCCCATTGACACGACAATCGAAAGTGGTCAATTCCTACACTTTTCATGTTCAAATGTCTATAAAAGCAACCACTTTCTTTTTTTCTAATCTTTCAAACACATATCACAGCAGGCCCTCAACTTATGATCAGGGCCCCCAACTATTTAAAGTTAAGGGCCCTGCTTGACCCGAACTTTTCCTGCGAGTTGCAAACGCTGATAATTTGTGCAGAATATAGATGAAACCAAACCACCATCTAGTGTCAAACTGAGGGTTGTAGGAATGACTGTTAGGATGAATAAGACTTTAATACATATTGTCTCTCACATGAATTGTACAAAAAAGAGACTGATTCTGTGTGCCAATAAAACAGATTTATATTTCTAATCACATAATAGTACTTTTATTATAGTTTGTAACTTCATTTTCATAAATGAAAATGGAACAAATAATTAATAAGAAGCAGCCTGTATCATCGTTTATTATCTTCAACCGAAGTTGGGATCATCATCTTTCTCATCACTAGAACTGTCTGTTTCATCCTCCGTGCTCTCTGTATGAGGATTTTGACACTTGTCACCGGCTCCACATTCACAGTAGTCAAGTGCATGAGAGCTTTTGCCTTTTTACATCTGCATCCAGCTTGATCACATGTTACACAGGAGCAACTCACGACATCCAGGAGTTCAGGTTGAGCCATAGGTTGTGATGAAATGGCAGGCATCACCGTGCCATGTTTCACAACCCAGCCATATCTTGTAATGTCTCTGGTGTCATATGGGGCACAATCCTTGTTAACGGATTCCCAAAGTATTACACCTGCAAACGGGCTCTTCTGCCATGAAGGTATAGGTTATCTTCTGTTGGTGGCCAAACATGCGCCGTGTATTGGGATCAGATAGTGGGCAGATGAAACGTTAGCGTAAGCTTGGCGCACCTTTAGAGTACAAAGGCGTACATTCGGCAGCTCGTCAACGTATGTTCAGCGTGTAGCAGTGCGGACGCCTTCAGGCGCCTGGTTGCCATTCGCTTTGCACCGAGACTTTTTTGTGCGTCATGTTTACGCTGACCTTGAGTCGACTGTCTGTTAACTGCTAATTGTCCGCTGGTTTTGCGCTGACTGTGTGTTGATTATGCGCTGGAAAAAATCAATTAATGCCAAAAGGGCTCATCTCTCAGCAGACGGTCGATGCACAACTCGATTTGCCCAGAAATGCCTGGAATGTCTGCGTTGAGCATACGCCAAGACTAATGGGACGCGGCCTTAATGTACATACATTATAATCAATAATCAATGAATATAACAATATTAAAAGTAAATCAATATACATTTCACAACATCATAAATCAATATAATCAGTCACTGTTCCGTCTGAAAATCTGGCTGCATTCTGAGTTGAGTTCATAGTCTACAGATCTATCGTGTGTATAGTCTTAACCAACCCAATCGGGAATTGGGTACAATGGTAATAAATAAATTTGCTTAATTGTTAGTCCATTTGTTGAGTCATAACAAATCATAATGGTACACTTTAAGAATGCTGAAAAATTACATAGAAGTATTTTTTGGCATTGTGACAAGTTGAAAAAACTTGTATTCACCATCTTGATTACGCTGACTGTTCCAGTGCAGTATACAGGGTATATAAATTTTTCATTATTAGCTGGGGATGTGTTTTATAAACACGAAATATATTCTTTATATTCTTTCTTTGGTACTATTGAACTAATATCATTTCGTCCATAAGGATTATTTATTTCTCAGCCACTTGTAACTCTTTTTCACCAAGGCTCATTGTCTTCTGTTGTAGCTCCATGTGTAAAGTAGCCACAGTCTGTCGCGGCTTCTTGGCCAAGGGTGTGCTTGAAATAAGATACATGAAAATAATGTTGATTTAGTTACACACTAGAAGGCTATAGAGAACTGAATCATCATCAGGCCAATTATTCCTGAGCATTGGTAAGAAGAGCAGCCACGTTTTTCAATGGATAAACCAAAGCATATGCATTAAGTGTTGTTATGCAGTGAGAAGGTACCATAGTTTAATTCATAGACAAACATAAACATAAATAATTATACATTTTACAAATAGAGTCTATCCGGCGGCCCTGAGCCTGCTGATTTTTGTCTGGGCTGGCTGTTTTCAAAAGTTCACCCGATGCGTAGGCTACTTCTAGGGAGTTCTGAATATTAACATAATTAAGGGCTGGACATTTTTGTCAGGGCCAGCTACTTTTATACTTGACGGCTCTTTGGTCTGTGAAGAAAATTTCATGTGTTTCATACCCTGCTCCAAGATTTGCTAACCATTTTTAAAGGACAAATCGTTTATAGTCCTTGTATTTGTATGTGCATAAACATTTACCTTCAACAAGGATTGATATTTGGTTCATCATCATGATCAGGGTTATGGTTATCAGGTGTCCATTGTCTGTTGTCCATTGTGGAAGTCAAATGAGCTGAATATGTAGTTAAATATGTCAACAAAATAATTTCCTTGTCAATTTTACATTTACATTTCTTTATAATTCTTATGATTAAATTTTGATGTGGTAAATCATATTTAGTATACTAGTCTAGGAGCTAGTAGTCAAATCGAAAAAAAAGTTACCTTGTGTTTTCATGATCGTGAACCTCACTAGCATCACTGTTAGAATATAAAAATTAGTAGCTAATTAAAAATTTAAGTTGTATACCACATAAAGCAAGTTCTACTTTGCCTTAAATTGCAAATTCCAATAAAAGTAAATAATTTTTAAGTATTTGTGGTTATGACATGTAGATTTGATTTTTGATCTTTAAAAAACAACATCATAAGCATGTTTTAGATTATAAGATATTAACCAAATGTACATATTTGTGTCAGGTAAGCGTGTTAAACGTTGTCGGCATAGTGCATAACTTTTCAAGATCTTGTAAAAAATTATATCCAATAATAAACCATAGTTTATGCTTACACAAAAGAATTTGATGAAATCGATGAAGGACTCCTGAAAATTGAGATTTGAAGACTTAAATTTTATGGTTTATAGTCGTGATTCTCATGTTCTCAAGATTTTACATATAAATAAAGCTCTTCATAAACATAACCGTGTAAAACTAAATTTTTTTTGTGAATAATGTTTTAATTTATACCTCTAATACAGTTGGACATATTTGTTAAAGTTAAATTTACTGATGAATCAAAAAAATAACCATTTACATTATCACCATTAGTCATGTTAGCTTAGAAAACAGTTAACAGGAAATTAAAATAAATTACTTTATAACTCCATTCCATTTCTAGTTAAACAGTTTTATAATTTGATGGATATTTCTCAGAAACATAAAAAATATGATTTTTACAGATATTTAATTTTGTTTATGGGATCATCTTTAATTGATGCAAAATTACATCAACTGTAAAACTATAGATAATCACGCACAATTTGATTTTGCAAGTACCTTCAAAAATGACAAATTTCATTGTGCAGCAATATTCCTACTAATATATAATCACAATTACATAATCACAAAATGTTAAAAAAAAAAAATTATGATTCAATAAAGCAAAATTTAATAGCCACGATACATTCTAGATTAACAGTACTAATACACATCAACGTGTCTACTTGAGCACTACTGCCTGCAGTTCTGCAATACAAAAATGTTGTTACTAATATGATAGAAGTTAATGTTGTAATTGCTACCACAAAATCAATTTGTATCCTAGCTTAAAATTGAGCCATCATTATTATTACAATAAGATACACAATATTTACATTGAATGACTTAATGCAGCAAGAGCAAGCATGTTATTTAACAGATAAAGAATCCAAATAAGCCTTTCTTCATAACATCCTAAGGAAACATCTTTCAAAGTTAAATGCCAGAGTCTCTACAGCCTTTTAAACAACCAAAATAAGAACTTTTTAACACTTATTAAGACCTCCCAGGAAGCAAAATAAGACCCTTTTCTAAAAATCAAACATCATGCAACTTCAAGTGCATGCATGTTGCCTCATACTCGATTTTCATCAAAGGCAATATGAACATGGGTAAAACTAGATAGAGGCCCTCCCCTCGAAATTTAGCAACGAACATTTATTCCCGCTCTCAATTTCTTAGAATTATATGTAGAAGACATTTTCCATAAGGTGAAAGAAACTTCATCAGCCATAACCAAATTTCTAGACAAATAAATCCATAATCCTACTGGTCTACGTTCACCATTAGGAAAACACAATTTAACTATACAAAGTAGAACAGAATCCTATAGCCCAAAATCCAGACTACCACAAGAAATAGAAAATAATACCAAGGCCAAGGGAGGAGTATGTATGTTTATCCATCAAGATATAAACTATGAAATGCTAGAAACAAAACCTAAAGATATCGAGTGCATTGGCATCAAAATCCCAAAGATGAATATGACAATAATCAATGTTTACAAGCCGCCTAAACTATCAAATTTTCAAAATTTTCGGGGGGAGATCCCCCTAGGGCAGGAGGGGGTCTCCTCCCTCCCGCACCCGCGGCACCGCTATCTCGGCTTTGCCGCCCCGGAAAATTTTCAAAACAAAGTGTAAAAAGAAGCCATTTCCTGGCTTTTAGGGCAAATTTGGTCTAAATTCATGGTGATCAAACAAACACATTTTTAATACAAAATATTAAAAAAAAAAAAAATTCAAAAACACAGGTTCAGATTTTTTTTAAACAAATCATAGTACATGTACCATTATTACACGTAAAATTCTGCAGCTACTAAAGTTTTTACAAATCTACCTTTTATTCATTAACAAATGCTAGGATATCTATTCTGATATCTAGTTTGTTCAGTAGATCCATGGTGTAGGATTATTGATCTTGTATTACGTAGTTGTACTGTATAGATCTACTTCTTTATTGATTAGTTACTTAGTTTACTTCACACGGGGACACTTTATAATACAATATATGATGAAGAACCATCAGAACCACACATAAGAGCTGTGGTTCTGATGGTTCTTCATCATATATTGTATTATCAAGTGTCCCGGTGGGTAGATCTGTCATGTTTTGGACAAAAAGTATGATTTCGCCACTAGACGGTGCTCCGATATGATTACCAGACAAACAAGAATTGCCTACTAAATTTTAAAACACATGCGATTTTTTACGCACATCAACGTCAAATTACTAATAAACTGCTGCTTTTCTGACGTTGCAATAGTTATCAGCGCATGCGTATTGTACGGGCAAATAAAAAAGATGGCGACGAAGGAAAAATTATCAAGTCATTTCATCGATTGTTCACGAATATCTCTAAAGTACGGAAAAATCATTTATGAAAAATATATCCGCCAGAAAGCTTGAAAAACGTACTATCGAATGCCGGAGTCGTATGCTCGTATTCTGTGTATGAATCTCGTATGAATACGGGCTAAGTCGTACGAGTTGGCAGCCTTGTCATTATCATAATTTATGCATATGTATGCTGGTTTCAAAGAATCAGCCTTAGTCAAGCGCGCCTCATCGTTGCAAATTTGTAACAGCGCTTTGGATGAAGATATGTTAGCAGACAGGTGGCATGGCGATAATAAAGAGCATTTTTATTAACTTGATCTGGGGAGTTTCAATGGATTTCTTAAAATATGTAGACTATTATGGGCTCAAAGTGTGATAATAAGAATCTGCATCTATACTTTGATTACTAGAACCTTTTAGGTGCACCCGGCTGATGCAGGTAACAATATATTTTGATTTTTTTATGTGGAATTTATATCCTGCTGGTTCCTCTGATTTCCGAGTAAAACGCAGTACGTTGCTTTAGTTTTAGTTTTATAGTTTTAATAGTTTATTTCAGTGACAATGCCATTTTACATAAATATACAGTAACATATACATTAATATAATATATGAGACAAAGAAACATGTTTACATATAATATATTACTACACAATATGGCCCAGCCCTATGGGCTTATAGTCACCTATTAAATCTACATATATTTGGTGCAATTATATACATATCATTATTTTGAAAATAAAACAATTTTATTCCAGAAACTCACTGATGCAAACAGTTGCAGCAAAGAGGTACTGTTAATTTCAATTCGTTTTGCTTTCATTACTTTTGCTGTCCTTGCATTACAATATATAAATCTTATAATATATTATAAAACAATATTATATACTAGTATACATAATATACTAGTAAATTTAAAATTATAAACAAAAATTCATTACGTCTACATATAGTTGTCATATAGATGCACTCGCAAGAACTCCGTCAGAGGTTAGCAGTCCGTCTTTACTTAGTAAGGGTTTGCTATGTTCCAGAGTAAAACCAGAGCTCATGATTTAAAAGCTACAAAAACCTGAAGCAACTGGTTTTCGTTACCGATTCGTTGCCACTATAGCATACTTTGTTATGTATTAAGTTTGCATACTTGCATGTCTTCATTGGTGTGAATAGTAAAATTACCCATATCATGTACATATTAATTTTAAACGGAGTGAGTATTCAAGTTGCTCACATCGTTATAGAATCTTATACACTTAAATAAATGCCACATCAGTCGATTGTGCCTCCGAGTTGGCATGTGGCGGTAAACAGACGATAGTTGTCTGGCAAAAGCATCGACAACACTTCATAGGCACTTCATTTTAAGTTGAAGATGTCTAGGAAGCCTTCATAAAGAATATACTTAGTTACCATTTTTACTGAGTATATTTTAAATATTTTTAATACACATACTATTATTTACGTTATATTAGTTTACAAATTTGTTGTGAGGCCTGTACTCAACCATGTACTCGACCATGGATTGCAAATATTCATTTACACATAAAAAAATAATAAAAGTACACCTTTGGCAAATAGGAAGCAGTTCCCAAAGGATACCTATTATTTTATTTATGATGTACAGTCCTGATTATTTCTCACAGTAAATTTAGTAAAGTTGCCCATATCATGTACATTTATTTTCTACACAACATATTAAACAAACCTGCCATATAAACGCTTATAATATAAGTGAAAGATAATGTTACAGAATAATGTTTTAAAATGGATATAATCAATGAATAGAAAGGGTGATCTAACCACCAACATAATTTTACAATACTTTGCCCATAATGCTCAATTCTGATCTGTCGATAACGCGTGCGATACATGGGTTGATATCACTCATTTTTTTAGGTGAACTCACTAATTTTTATTTGACTTTATTTAGTATGTAAAACTGACATCAAAAATGTTGAATTCATGCTAAGATTTCCACGATATGCTAGTGGTTTCTGTATGTTAATTATGTCCCTGAAGCTCATTTGTGCAGAAATAGGGTGATCTCAACACTAAAGCATATAATTAGTCATAATCATTATTATTTTACTAGCACCAGCAGTCGTAACTTACGAGGTAGCAGCTGCAGCAACAAGTGTTCCGTAAAAAGATACTATGATGAAATGGATCACAAGATAGATAGACTAATAGATTTACAACTTGCCAATGAGGAAAAACGTTCCAAATTATTTGATTTGATGATTAAACATTATGAAAGTAAATAAATTTTTTGACATGTTTTCACTGCTTATTAATGTAAAAGGGGTTAAATTTAACTATTGTTTTGCATAATATAATTTGCAAGTTGTAAATCTATTTTTTTGATGGGAGGGGTGACAAATTGTCATGGATTTTTGTTCTGCCGTTTTGAACATATCCCATTTTTGCTTACTTCAATACTAATATATTAATTTTAATGCAAGACTATATATAAACTTAATATTTTGAGGCACATCTTTGTAGATGTCATGGCTTTATGTTGTTCAGAAACTTGCCTTTTTGTACATATCCCTTTTTTGATGCTTCAAGACTGTAATTTATTATTTTTAATGCAACACTGTAAACTTAATATTTTGAGGCACATCTTTGTAGATGTCATGGCTTTATGTTGTTCGGAAATCTGCCTTTTTGTACATACTAGTATCCCATTTTTGATGCTTCAAGACTGTAATTTATTATTTTTAAAGCAAGACTGTAGACTTAATATTAACTTCTGTATTGTAACATTTGTCATATCAGGCCAAGTCATGATAATAAATTGATAAAGTAAAGTTCAACTGATAAATAAATACTACAGATATTAACAAATGTGTCATAAATTTATTTTAGTTCATGATTGACAATATCCAATGTAATGCTTGCTGTATTGTTAGAACTTTACATGATAACTTTATTTTAAAAAAAAAAATGTTTACAAGCATGAAGTGAGTAAATATGTTAATTTCAAATGATCAAGTGCAGCTTACATGATTTAAAAAAAGCAAGACTAAATAACCTGCATATTCTTAACATAATTTGTCACATAATTGCGCTAATATCAATATACAATATCGTTCGAAAAAAACTTATTTAAAACTATTGCCACAACTTCAAAATAATTAAATAAATCACTAAACTTAGAGAACTGAGGCCTAGTGCCTCGTACCTCAATACTGAAGTGTACCGAGTCCCTAATCCTATAGTGGCCATACTAAAGAACACAACAGGCTTATCACGGTATGTGTGACAGGGGAACTTAGAAACATAAATAAAATAGATAAAATTTTATAGCAATTTAACCACAAAATTAATGGTAAAATTTAATCATTAATACAGAAAAAAAGCGACTACACCAGTGGGTGGGAGGTGCCCTGTACATGGGTGCGGTGCCTTCCCAAACCAAAGGTAGGGGAAGGGGCACCCCGCGTAAGTAAAAATTGATGGGTTAATTGTGAATTGTAGTGATCTGTGTGTGATGACATTGGACAAATTATGGATTGACAAATAATAGTTGTAAGGTGTTGAGCAGTGTGACCTAGTTAAGGTAGATTAAGTTTTATATGACATTAGCCGATAAAAGTTATTTTTAATGTAATCCCATCGTCATTACTAAAGATATGAATTGAATATGATGTTTGTATTATAAATGTAGAAATGTGATTCATAATGTTTTTGATAATGTAAGAATTTATTTCTTTTCTGGATATGTACTGAAATAAACAATTAAAAAAAAAATTCTACTCAATCTAGGAAGTGAGATATTATTTTATGTAAAGGTAAGTTAAAAAAAATAGTGGGGAGGAGTGTGGCAATTGCCACTGACTTTCCTAATACACAATACATAATCAGAGTATTTTAGTAAAAATTAAGAAAAAATTGTACATTTCCGTGTTTTGATTTGCTTCCCGGAAGTGCGCAATAATTTCAGTGTTCGCGTCATGTAGTCCAGCAGCTTGGGCTTGTCTTAGCCTCTATAAACAGCCGTCTGGTGACTACGTTCAGCCTTCACTCCATATAACCAGTATGCCTGTCAACTATGATTTGGACAGTGTTGTGTCACGCATGTTGATTGGTTGTTAAAAAATTGCAGCGCCTCTAGTGGTGTGTTTTGGCGTAATTGTTGTAAAATACATTTTTTATTCAAAAGCAACATTCTTTTTTATCATATCGGGGACTAAAAGGTAACATGCCTAGTCTTTTAAAACTGAACAGTATGTGCAAAAATGCAGATCTAAATTGATAATCTAAGATGAAACCTTGGACTATTTTCTCTGGAGTGCAAGTGCACTATACGTTGTAGGATTTGAAATCAATACGCTGACACAAACAAAAACATGGGGGGAAACGCCCACAAAGGCAAAATCCATTAATGGCTGCATTGGCTATAATACTAAAAAACCGCACCGATTATACCAGGCAAACAGTGCTAAGTGGAGAAAAGAAAATGTTGATGCTATATTGATAGATATAGCAGGCTTTTGACACATCTAAATGCGATGTGAAATTTTGTAAGGCAGGTGTCTGCAACAGTTGCTTAAAACAGTGGCAACAATTTGTTTGGATTAAGAAAAATATAATTGCCAATTTTCATCCAGTAAATAAAACTTGCTCAAAAGACGATGGAATCGTTAAAAAGAAGAAAAGTATCAACTAACATCATAGATTGTGTTTTGCTTTTATGCATGAATATGATAAAAAGGTGCCAGCTACATTCATCAGATCCAGCAAACTGGGAAGATATTTGGAATGTGATGTCACAAGTGTGGCGAGGAAGTGTTGTTAATTAAAAATTAAGCTTTAATTTACACAATGCAGGCATATTCAGTACAGCACAGTTCTTGTATCGGTTGTAACTCTAAAGTCATGGTTCCCAGCAATTGGTGAAAGTTAAATTCCAGGTCATTTCAAGGTATTTTCAAGGTTTTGTCATCAAATTCCAGGTCAATTTATTATTTTTTCATCAAATTAAATGGCTTTCTGAAGTATATTGTAATCAAATCTACCCAAACATATTGCAAAAATAGATAATAAATAAATTTGATTTTTGTTAAAAAAAAATATATATATATATAATATGGTTACTTTTCCCCCTGTTTTCTGGATATATATACCAAATTGAACTTACTTATCAATACATGTACATATTTTCATCATAATCATTAATTTTTACAGCACATGAAGCATGCATACCAGTACTTTCCCGTCAGTGTTTGAAGCATGCATAAAACCCAGTCAGTTAATTTTCCAATATATGAATGTAATATGGTCAGATTTCTAATTTCCTCCTCTTATCTGTATGTGTACCAAATTAAACTTACTTATCGATATATATTTTCACCATACCGGGGTATGCATTAATTTTTACAGGAGTTGCTGAAGCATGCGTACCAGTACCGTCCTTGTCTGTGTTTGAAGCATGCAAACCAGGCCTGTCTGTGCCAGAAACAGGATCTGAACTGCCATTTGTTACGGGTAAATTAATTTGGGTTAGATTTGTACCAAAATTCTCAAATATGATATATATATGATAAAAAGGTGCCAGCTACATTCATCAGATCACAAAGTAAAACCAGCAAACTGGGAAGATATTTGGGATGTGATGTCACAGGAGTGTCGCGAAGAAGCGTTGTTAATTAAAACTGAAGCTTTAATTTACACTATGCAGGCATATTCAGTACAGCACAGTTCTTGTATTGGTTGTAACTCTAAAGTCATGGTCCCAGCAATTGGTGAAAGTTAAATTCCAGGTCATTTCAAGGTATTTTCAAGGTTTTGTCATCAAATTCCAGGTCAATTTATCATTTTTTTAATCAAATTAAATGGCTTTCTGAAGTATATTGTAATCAAATCTACCCAAACATATTGCAAAAATAGATAATAAATAAATTTGATTTTTGTTTAAAAAAAAATATATATAATATGGTTACTTTTCCCCCTGCTTTCTGGATATATATACCAAATTGAACTTACTTATCAATACATGTACATATTTTCATCATAATCATTAATTTTTACAGCACATGAAGCATGCATACCAGTACTTTCCCGTCTGTGTTTGAAGCATGCAAACCGTCATCGTCTGTGTTTGAAGCATGCATAAAACCCAGTCAGTTAATTTCAAATATATGGCCTGTCTGTGCCAGATCTGAACTGCCATTTGTTACGGGTAAATCAATTTGGGTTAGATTTGTACCAAAATTCTCAGATATGATATATATATAATATGATAAAAATGTGCCAGCTACATTCATCAGATCACAAAGTAAAACTAGCAAGCTTGGAAGATATTTGGGATGTGATGTCACAAGAGTGTGGCGAGGAAGTGTTGTTAGTTAAAAATGAAGCTTTAATTTACAAAATGCACAAGGCATATTCAATACAGCACAGTTCTTGTATCGGTTGTAACTCTAAAGTCATGGTTCCCAGCAATTGGTGAAAGTTAAATTCCAGGTCATTTCAAGGGATTTTCATCAAATTCCAGGTCCATTTATTATTTTTTTATCAAATTAAATGGCTTTCTGAAGTATATTGTAATCAAATCTACCCAAACATATTGCAAAAATAGATAATAAATAAATTTGATTTTTGTTAAATAAAATATATAATATGGTTACTTTTCCCCCTGCTTTCTGGATATATATACCAAATTGAACTTACTTATCAATACATGTACATATTTTCATCATAATCATTAATTTTACAGCACAAAAAGTATGCATGCAACCAGTACTTTCCCGTCTGTGTTTGAAGCATGCAAACCGTCACCGTCTGTGTTTGAAGCATGCATAAAACCCAGTCAGTTAATTTCAAATATATTATTGTGATATGGTCAGATTTTTTAATTTCCTCTTCTTATCTGTATCTGTATGTACTTAGAATCTACCTTATATAACTGCAAACTATGGACACTAAAGAATACTCTATCCGACAAACTAAATGCCTTCCACAGACTCCTACTCAGATATGCAATAGGAATCACATACCTTAAAATCATCAAAAATGAAGCCATTTATAAAATCACCAGCCAGATCAAAATAAGCAAAACAATACAATCAAGGAGACTGTCATGGTTTGGACATTTGATGCATTTACCAGCAGAAACACCAGCTAGAATAGCCTTCAATAGCATTCTGCACGCACGCTATTTATAGTAACACACCCAGATCAATTCTGTGAAAAACAGGTGGGCTAAGCAGGGTAGGACAAACAATCTGGGCCTCGTAGTAAATAGAGAGAAATTGCCGACGTTCTACCCAAGAGTGTTCTATTAAAATTGTGCTAATCTTCTTACTTTTAACTTGGGATGAATTCGGTAACCTCTGTTCTACAACATACCAGAAGTATTCTCAGAAATCATTGATAATAAAGATTTGCCGGGACATTTAATTTTCCATCTTTTTGCATCAACAGTCTCGACAGCGAACGCTTAACGTTCCACGTCAACAAATACTGAGTAACAGGTGGTAAATTGGTTGCAATCATTTTTAAAATAGCTTTCACTTAATACAATTTTTGATCGAGATGATATTACTACAGCATGCAAACAGATATACCTTACCAGAGAGCAGTAATAAATACGGTTGTCAGCACCCTGATGTAGAAATATTTATAGATGTTTGGTAAATGTATAGATCTAGACCTATTAACATAAAAGTATTGAACAGGTGCGAGCAAGTGCTAATAAGGTATATCGTAGGTTTATTACAGCGGACTCTCAATGCCAGGTAAATATATGGTTATTATTTCACTTATTAGTTGTTGAATCAATATAATATTTTGATGGAAATAATCTGTAGTAATATGCGATTCCATTCATATATATACGTCTATGTAATTGGTTCAACTAAATAGTTTATTTGCGCATTTATTCTGTGGATTGCAAATTTTGACAGGTGAAATTCGGCGGGACAGTGTCAGTGCCGTGTCGATGTTTGAAGGTTATTACAACAATAACTGTTTAATATTTGGGTCCCATGTGTTGAAAATCAGAAATTACATACATTTCTTGTCAGAATGCCTTACTTTTATAGGAATTGATGCAACAATTAATGCACAGCAATAATTTTCAAAGGGGCATCTTTTATTTTGTGGGTACGTTTTACTATGGGAATGTCTACATTAGCCTAGCACAGAAAAATAGCAAATATAACGTTGCATCAAAATTATATCCTTTAAAAGTATTTGAGAATGATGAAGAACCAATATGCAATTGATTTGACACCAAGAAATAAAAAATCAAACAATAATAAATTTGTCAAATATAAGTTGAAAGTCGGAAGATGTTTGAAATGTTGAGACTCGTTGTTTACAGTTTAGTTATATTCCAATTAAAGTACTTTCATATGTCATCTTTAATTGTTATTTATTTGATCTTAACAGTGTCAACAACCGTATTCTCTCTTCTTCCCTATACTAAGTTCTCTCCTTAGGCATGAAGTTAGGCCATGGTAACCTGAATATACTGGCATCATGTTCCCACAAATGCCTGTTTTGAATCTTGCTGATTGCTCTGTCAGGTAGGGTATCTAAATGAAAAAAGATCTGTAGTAACCCAAAAGATTATAAAGAGAATAGCTCTAAATATACTTCATATTTCCAAAATAAAGGTTATCCCACTCATTTGATAAATAAAATGTCTAAAAAAGCAGACACCATTAGCAGAGATATCCTTCTTAACCCTGATACTAAAGATAAAAGAAAAAAATGCAATAACTTTTCCAATAATTTTTAATCCAATTAATAAAAATATCTCTCAAAAGATTCTTTCTAACTTCAAAGTTCTAAAAGAAGATGCAGATGTAAAGGATATATTTAATACTAGACCAATTGTAGCATACAAAAGTGATAGAAATTTAAAAGATACCCTAGTTCATTCAAAACTAAAAGTACTAATGATGCCACAGGTACTACACCATGTAATGCTACAAGATGCCTCACATGTAAATATATTTGTAGTGATACCTTAGTTGTAGGACCTAAACGTTTTTATGAAATACGCCAGAAGTTTAAACTGTAAATCAAAAGAACTAATATATTGCCTATCTTGTAAAAAATGTAGGTGAAACAGGTAGAGCTCTCCGTGATAGATTTAGGGAACATAGAAGAAATATCATAAATAAAAATGAAAACAATGAAATAGCTTTACATTTCAACTCTAATGGACATAGTTTGGAAGATATTCAGATTCAAGGTCTAAAATATTACAGTTCAACAATTCAAAGGAAATTAGAAAAGGCTAAAATTATAGGTAAACTAGGCTGTGTACTAGGTAGGGGATTGAATACAGACTTTAACTTTGCCTATCTTGTTGATTTTGAGTAAAATAATAATGGTATTGTTTTGCTTATTAAGATGATTAGTTTTATTGGGCAGGACCGCAGTGTGCAGTATACATTCATTGATTATAAGTGTTTGCGCAATTATTTCATAACTATAAATTGTTCCTTCTATATTATCATATTTGAATACTGTATATATAATATAAGTACTTAACTGTTTATTTATTTTTTTTAGACTCGTGCGAGATATGTGTTTATCACTACTTTGCCTATCATGAGGTGCAGAAATGGTAAACACCATCAAGTTAAATAATATTGTTACATGGTGAGAGAAAGAGCAATGGTATTTTATAGTTGTTATATCAGCCTATCTATGCCCTTGTGGTATCTTTGCCTGATACTACTCGTACATAGATATGCTGATCGTAACACTAAATTATATCATTACCCTTATAATATCTAGTCCACAGCTACATAAATGATGCCTCTACCACATTTCTCTTGTCAAATGGCTGGTATCAGTATGTTTGAAGTTTGCTGATACCATATCATTAAATGTACAGTTATAAATGTGTGTGTAAAAAAAGCTGCATCAGGCTGATCTGACCTCCCCGTGGTGTGCAGCGGTGAACAAACTTTCTCATGTTTGGCTAAATGAGATCAGCAAAACGTCTTAGAAATTTCATATAAAGTTGAAATCAATCTAAGAAATTTTAATTTGTATTTTCTGTCAAATGAAAAAACAATCTTAGACATTTCATGAACAGTTGAAAGCAGTCTAAGAAATTTTAACCAATGTTTAGTGACTGCTGAATTACCTCTATGACTTTATATGCACACAAAATAAACATATTTTATGTTTATGATCTTTTTATTGCAGGTTTCCTTCTTTAATGTGTCTAGAAGTTTATTTAATCTTGCAGGCATTGTTTAACTTGTTTACAGCTACTTTCCCTTATTCTATCCACACATGTCTTTCATCACCAATTTCAATCCCTTTATAAAAAAGGTAAAAGTAGTCAATACTCTCAATAGAGAACAATGTTAATATCATTATTTAAATGTCAATTAAAAATTATAAGTGCATACAGAATTTTGCATTTCTTATAGGGTGAAATATCTATTCAAAAAGTAAAGAAAATAATAGTTACCAGTAGTTTTGTTTATTGAATATAAATAAACTTTGCATTTTTATAAAATCTATTCTTTTTGCAATGTGTAATAATGCAATGATAATCAAAATTAATACATATTTTTCAAATATTTTTTTTTCTATACAGGTCTATAATCGTTTGAAGCCCATGGGAATATGTCTGGGTTACGAAAGAACGACATTACTCATAGATATTCTGATGGGCAACTTCGATGCCATTATTATAGAGCAAGTGTCGTTAAAACTGCAAGCAGAATATTCCAAAAGTTTTCTGTCTGTAAATTATGGAAAATATACATGTTTTATAGAGGCCATCAAGGCAGGAA
Source organism: Streblospio benedicti (assembly GCA_019095985.1). Taxonomy (NCBI): domain Eukaryota; kingdom Metazoa; phylum Annelida; class Polychaeta; order Spionida; family Spionidae; genus Streblospio; species Streblospio benedicti. The sequence continues at coordinate 47,044,012 of CM032662.1, forward strand.
AGACAATAAGATTTGTAAGTGACAATGTGAATTTGAGAGTTGGTGTCAGAAACGAAAGAGCCAATCGTCATGGTAAGATGCTGCACTATTTTGGATCGGCTGTCCTTGTGTATGGCAAAATGAGCCACTTCGACAATTTGCCAAATGCTGAACCGCAACGAGATAGTAACACCTTCGGTCCTTTAGATATTTTGCCAACACAGCATGAAGTAGACCAGCTGATTGAGGACTCTGCATATCTTTGTATGAAGGTTGCAATACAGCACATTGCATATTTTCAATTCCTGAAAGGTAAAGTTCCAGACAGACTGACAGATTCTTATAGTACTAAACTTGTTGAGAAGACGATGGTTATTCCATTGACTGTTCTGCCCAAAAACGAGCAAAATTATGGCGATGTGGTTGACATCTTACGTCACTATGAGCAAGTGTTACACGATGTATTCCATAAAGCTGGTTTGGAGTTACATCCACGCATCAAAGTGCACATTGGCGGTGACCAATTAACGAGAGAACGATTTTCAGGTGCCAAAAGGTTACTGATAGGTGCCCCTACACCTGAAGGTAGATTTCAACATCTAACACCAATAACATCAGAATACTTTCACATGTCCATGAAATTTTTGTCAGTCTCATACAAGAATCTCTTTAAGGACAGCCCCCGAGAGCTAGGGACAATGAAGGCTTGTCAAGTACGTATTCAAAGAAATGATGTCAATGATGATGTTAAGAAAGCTTACAATGCTAACAAGGACTTCTTTATTTTTTGTTGATGCGTACATTGTTGAAGCTGTCTGTCAATATTTTGACATTGAGGACACCCTGTCTTCACCTCCAACCAAGACTTTACCTGAAGATGAAACGTTGCATTATGACTGGGCTATGTCCCACTTCAAAGAAGTGGTCAAGCAGAGCGTAGGATTACATGTCTACAGATCATCTTCAACTAGTAAGTATTGAGTATGCATCATAATGAAACAAATATTTGATGTGATAACACCCAACTTGGAAAAATGAAATATATTTTTCAAAGAAAGCAGATGAAAGGATTTTTTATTTTTCTTACCATGCAAGGATTAATTATATGTTAACAAAAATAACCATTTTGTAATGATATGGTTTAAATCAAAATTAAAGAACAAAACTCTTTTAAGTTTTATAAAAAAAATATATATTTTTGTCCATATACGCGATTATTTTGTATTCTTCTAGATGAAGCTTCAGCAACCACAAACACCAATGCAGCAACAGACAATCTGCAATGCATATCCCTGAGACTGCCAAATGGAAGGTTCGTGTGCATTGCATTAAAAAAGAAGCCAACAATTGATGACAAATCTTGCAAAGCAAATGACTCTCTCCAAGCCTACGGTCGACTGACACTGGAGTTAGGGCTTATTTTCAAGAATTTCTTAGAATGCATTAGCACCCCAAATAGGGCTAGGATGATCTCTGAAAATTATGATGGTTGCTTTAAAGAGTGACAATAACCTCTCAAAATATGCGGATGAAATTCTACGATTTCTGCTCCACCAGGTGTGCTTACTTTCAGAGAAAGAAGCTCATTGCATGTTTTATGCAATGTTTGTCAATACAAAGGGTAGGCTGGACACCCACATTCCACTGGATCTCCAAATAGAGAAAAAATTAATTAAAAAATTACAAGAAAACAATAAAACACATGCAAAGCAATAAAACTGAGCAGAATATCGAAAGAAAGACTGGAGTGCTTGCGTCTCTTAATATACTTATGGAAAATTTTGACAAAGCAAGTGGTGTTAATCAAAGAAACAGAAACCATAGAAGACTTTCTTCATTTTCTGATGAAGTAAGCATGATAGAGGATCTCAGAAAGGTTAGACCGTTTAACTTTCACAGTGGACGCCAGTTGCAAAACTTTGTTACAGTGCACTGAAGCAAAACAAGAACATGGAAATTGAAATATTAATGAATAGAATAAAGTAGTGGACTATGAATACTAAATTAGTCCTCCTCTTCATCTGCATCCTATTTGGAGGGTCAGAGGTATTCGAGGGGTAAGTTTGATTTTATTATATATATTAGTTATTATATTTAATACCATCTATTCATATTTCAACATGTTAAAATGCATATTACAACAAATTATTATGTTTATATGTGTAATAAATAATGGATAACGAATATAATAAATGAATAATAATGAATATAATAAATAATTAATGCATAATTATCGTATTATTAATTTGAAAATATAAAAGACGAGCAAAATATGAAAAATTTGAATAATACTGATCACAGGTGATCAAAAATATTGAGGAAATACTGATATTACTGACAATAGATACAAATAATTGTGCATTTTCAAACTTCTGTCTCGCACGTCTTTTTAGCAAGCACATTTCTACCAATGATAGATATAGCTGGAGAGAGGTTTTACAACTCTAAGCTTCCATTTAACTATATCAAGTGGCCCTGGTGGGACTGGAACTCACTACCCCAAGGTTGTGAGACCAGAATGACACCATCATCCCAAGCAGCGAGCTGTATATATTATTGACCGATTAGCATTTCGATGCCGATCTGTATTATATTAGTTGACTTTTTCTTTGTTAAACCCTTCTACTGTGTTTTGTGTTCTAATTTGCTATTTCGCATGTGCTTAGTAATATTGCATTGCATTTCAGGTTGAAAGATTTGTACAGCTGGTCCAGCTATAGTAAGTACAACGTTAATCGCATGTCTCATAGGAAATTAATGTACATTCCATAAAAATGTAATTCTTTAATAAATGCATCAACTATATCACATAGCCTCTGCCGGGACTCAAACCCTGGACCACTACCACTGTGACCCTTATACACCTAGCACTTAAGACAGGCCGGCCATCCTGACACAACTAAAAGCTGTGTCATTCCAACTGAGGATGTGAATGATTCTGTCTTATAGTACATGAAGCAGTGTTCTCTGAAGTGTATCACACTAAAGTTGACTATTGGTTATCCATAGAGGCGTTGGAAATTAACTGACCGGGTTTTAAGTATTGATATTAGATAGAGTCCTGGCAATTTAAGCTATGAAGACCCATTCATATTCTGATATGGTCGATGATCATATATATGAGAAATTGAGGGTATGTTAATACCATAAATTGTTTTTAACCATGTATACGTAGTGAAATAGCAGCATTATTTCTTATATCAAGTTGCATGTTATTCCACCTTTTATCAAGAACTTTATGAATTATTCAAAAAACCATTTTTATGACCTAAATTGTGGAATGAAGTTAGGATATCTAATATTATCATAATTCTGGTGGCCTAAATGAGATGGAATTACATAATGAAATACAACTTATTTAGGGAGGGGTGGGTGGGGGTGGGGGTCAGATTACTAGAGACATACACACATAATAGATATAGAGAAATGAAACGGCTATACATGGTTGAAGGTACGACGATGTGATGACAATAAAACATTTTTTTTGTTTTGTTTCAGCAGTCAATCTCATTGCTGTGGTGGTTGGATACATAATATGGGTAAGAAGCAGACAACATTTTGGTAAAGATGCTAAAAAAAGAAAAAAAATCATACTGAGGCACATATTGCTCTAGCAAAGTCTGCATCATACAGCATACAAAAGGACCGCCAAAGGTCACTGAAGATTACAATAAAAAGATCTTCAATACCTGCTCCTCTACCATGGAATTGTTTTCACTTGGATACAGAATTGAAAAATACATGCACTATAGACAACATGCTGTACTTTTTTCACATATTACAAGAGGAGTATGAATGGATAAGACAGGCATTCAGAGACAGCAGTAATAATATTGAATACAAGCTGTGCGTGATCCACATGTTATTTAAGCAGAAGAAATGGACGAAGGTCAAAGAAGTTTTGAAATAACAAATGGAAGATGAAATTGATCTTCTTGGTGGAGATGAGTACTTTTTCAATTACATCCAAGATGTAATATTCAGATAAAGGCACTGCCTTAAAGATGGCCAACCCTTAGATTTTGACCTACAGACTGTGTCATGACAATTGGGATATATTTTTAAAAACATTTCAGACCCTTTGTAATGTTATTTCTAGAAATCTACGAGTGCAAGTCTTTGAGTATTCAGAAATTCATCATTTCAAATGAACAGTCTGTTCTTGTTTTGTTTAGGTATTTTGTTTTTCTATTTTATCTGCAGACTTGTAGATCTAATTGTCATAACAATTTTGTAAAACCACTGGCATAATATTATGTATACTGCCCCACATAAATGTAATTTATATATTTTGAAACAAACAATTAATCATGAGTCAAATCAAACCAATATTTCATAATCAGATCCACTTGTATCACCAGAAAATATAATAATAAGGTCATTTAAAAATCCTTGGGGAATAAGTATGTCATTCTAATTCTAATTTGTATATATCTAGCAAGAAGGAATCTCGCCAACCCAGCAAAGGTTAAAATATATTTTATGTTCCTGGATCATTATTTTTTTCTTTGACATATATTGGCAATTGTATATTATATTGGATAACATTTGATTTGTTTATATTTTCTCTTTCACGTTGATTGTTTATATACTTGTCTTTGTATGGGACTCACTAATTAATAAAATTCTGTTATTATTCTGTTATTAAAAGGTTGATTTTTGGCGGGAAGCAGCTGAAAGACAACCACCCAATTCAATCCTACAAGGTGCTAGGAGGTGCCGTGCTGCATTTGGTTGTGGCTCTTCGAGGTGGCTATTGATAAAGGCATCTAAAACAAATACTTGAACATTTGGTGAATCATTAGAATCTATGTTCTTATCATGACCACATTTGAATTTGGATGGGGAAAAGGGGCCATGGGACATTTGTTTCGTAGACTGTGTTCGTGAAAGTCAAGTACTTTTTTTATTATCAATTATTGCATCGTAATTTTAAAGTTTTGAATTTTGAAATGTGCTTTTTAAATCAGTGTTTAAAATTGCCTAAAAATAGTTGTGAAAGTCAAGTTTTTTTATCATCAATTATTGCATCATGTACTAATAATTTAAAAGTTTTGAACTTTATATGTGCAATTTTAATCTAATCTCAAATTACACAAGGGAAATAATAATAAACCTGATCAAAAGTTATTTTTTTCTCCATGACTGTAACTGATTTTTCTCCATGACTGTGTTTGAAATGATTGTTAGATTTTAATAAACGTTATTTTTTATCAATTTCATTTCGTTTGTTTTATACCATGTCATACTTGCTATGTAACGTGGGCGTAACGTGATCGAGACTAAATCTATTTACGACACATCATTTAAATCGAGTGCATTTTTGTGCGCCGGTAAAAGCATATACACGATGCGCAGTTCAATCGAGTACATTCAATAATGGCGCCCATATGCGAACAAAAATATCAGTATTTTATGGGAAAAAGTACAAGTTTTTATAATATTTGGTCATTTCCCCTGAATTTCGGAATTTCTTAATTCCGATCGGAATGATCGGAATTGACTTCATATTTCGGAATGATTCCGAAATTTCGGAATACTTGGCAACTCTGACTTCATTATAATTTTTTAATGCATCGTTATCATTGAATAACTAAAAAAAATACGCTGTCCACAAATGTTTCTTCTTGTACAGTTGAAAAAAATATATAAACACAGTTAATTTAAAATGTATGTCAAAGTGAACTGAAAGTTTTATTTATTTATGTAACTAGACAGATATATACTTGCATACACACAATCTGTAAGAAACATGATTCACAAGTTGTCTTAGGCACATTACATGAGGACGTTGGTTGAGGTCATTATGATAAAGATTAAAATAGGATAAAATACGATTTTTTCTCACTGAAATCTCATATACTGCATTTTTGTATATCCTATAAGTGCAATGTGATGTAACTGTTACTTTTATCAGGGAATTGTAATATCTGTCTATTGTAAAATAAAATTCATTTTAGACCAAAAAGGAAGTAATTAAGATATTCAGTCAATTATAAGTATACAGAGAGAAATAATCTTCAATTTGGCAGCTCATCGCGCCCTCTACCTAATCAACAAGGCCAATGAGGAGGGCCACACTCCCCTGGTGCAAGCCGTCAGCCAGAAGAGGTTGGACCTGGTGCCGTTGTTGGAGCAGCCTAGCGCGCACTACCAACTGGTGCTACCAGACGACAATCCACAGCAGCAGACACTTATAGACATGTGTGTGACTCAAGTTCGCGGACTGATGACCTCTCTGACCGACGCTGCGTTTGAGACGTTGCAAGTTACAAAGCCTGCCGTGGATGCTCTACGCTTGACACCGGTAGCAACTAAGATTAAAGAGAAATACAAATAGTAGGATAGTTTATGCCATACTTTGCTTTCGTAAATATTATGTTGTCCTTTTTTATTTTTTAACGAGATTGCAGGAAGTTGCAGGAAGTTGTCCGCATTCCGGCCGGCATACGAAAAATGACTTCGCATGAGAAGTGGATTTTGCAGCCTCCGGTTCAATGCCCGGAGCCCGAAAATCGCCGGCCGGAATGGTACACGGAATCTGACTTTGTCATTTTTCGAGCGATTTTTTGAGATTCCGGCTGGAATATTCCTAGTAAAATTGGGGGGTTAGCCAACTGCTTTACCACATACCATAGAATTATTATTGTAAAAAGTCTCCTTTTAGAGATAGTTTGCTCAACACAATCACCAGACCCAACAGTGAATGAAACTCTACCTTTTGGTCACAAGTCCAGTTACATTTTCAGCATCTTAATTATTGTCTATATATAAATTTGCGCAGTTTAACACTTGTTACTCTCTTTCATTGTTCTTTACTCTAGCAAATAAATGTAAAGTGAAGTCTCCGTTTTGGGATAGTTTGCTCAACATAACGACCAGACCCAAGCATCTTTGCTAATATTATTAATAATATTTTATTTTTGTAGATGATGTGAACAAATCTCTTTTTTTCAGTTAATATAATCATGTTAGATTATTATCATGTAAATAATCATAACTTTGCTAATTTATTGATTTACGGACTGTCAACCTTTCAAAACTTTCCAAATTATTTGTTTTTATAATCATACAAATTATCTAATTTATCATTGTTCTGTAAACCTGTATTACAAGATTTTTATCATAGTGTTTGTGATTGATGTCAATGACAAATTTTGAATCAAGTAATTCATGTTTACAAACACAATTACAGTGTTATCCTACATTGAAAATAGTTGTTGGCAATATTATCCTGTGTTACGAAGATTGGAGAAAATAAAAATTGTTAAAAAGAAAAAAAAAAGATCTACATGGTCATGAGTTGTCACCAACCTTACAGGAAAGAGAACAGCGTTTGATGAATGAAGAGAGTGTTATGAAAGAGCTGATTCACATTTCATCACTCGAGCCAGTAATGAAAATACAGATATGATCACCATACAAGAAAACCTGACAAATGTTATGAATATTATAAGCACACGTGTTAGAACTGAGAGAGTTAGTTCTGTCAAAAAACAAGGCATTACTAGCACTAAAATCCAAACTTACAGATGATTGAAAACAAAGTCAATTTGCAGGATCCATTAGCTACTTACAAACCATCATTATGAACTGTAAGTCGTGTATCATCTCTCTTCTACAATGCACAGATGATCTAGCTTACTTGATTTAAACATTTGTAATTATTCATCTATCTACATGGATATGGTAATATAGTTATACAATAATGAAAAGAATGAATAGGTGAAAGTTTGGTTTGGGTATGGACCCTTATGGGTTATGGTAAGCCCTCACTTTATATAAAAATTTGAATTTTGTAGCATATAGTGTGTTACATAGATGATAACAATTGTATATTTAGATTAAATAGCATACTTGAAAGCCTGTTTACATGGGAAGGGTCATTTATACATCAGGGGTCATGAATCAAAAGTGTGATGGCAAAGAACTTCCTATCAACTTAGGTACCGGGTATTATTTTAACTTTGTACTTCATAAAGATTAAACATTTGACAGATGCTCGCTCAAGGAATAAATTTGTCTGTTTAATAGTTTCATTGCGCCTGAAACAAAATACAAAAGAAATTATTAAATGTCCCCATCAAAATATATAATTCAGAATGAAGAATATGAGGAATTGCAAGGGGATTTAAGATTTGTTGCAGGACCTTTATGCCAAGAGGTAGAGAAGTATCTCCAGATGAACGGTATTAGGCGTCAGGCCTACCATTGAAATACTTTTGTGCGCAATCACGTTCATAAATTTTTGAAGGTGAAATGTGCATCTAATATGTATCAGTAGAATAACACATTTAACATGTGATAGATAATAAATTCACTTAGTTCTGTGAAAATGAAATTAACAATACACAATATTTTCAGCAAAACCTATTTGGCAGTGTTAGGAATGTTGTTCATGATAAACTTGATGCTTACTTACAAGGAGAAATTATAATGGTACAAATTCAAGATAATTTTCACCCTAGAATTGCTGAAATATGCCAAATATGGAGCTATATTCCAAAGCTTCAAGGATGTCTATATGTTCTTAAACAGTAAACGTGAAATAGCGAACCAAGATATCAAAGAAGGAGGTATGATTTGTTATGGAAATGATTAAACATTCTTAAATTGGTTCTTGAATTACATTTTGTTAAATGTAAATTTTGAATTCAGAAATGTATATTGCAACATTCTTAAGTTCGGTAAGAGAAGCTGACATATCCATCACTCCCAAAATACACATACTAGAGCATCATGTTTGTGCGTCAATGGAAACATCGGCTGTAAAGGAGACTTTAGTCTCAAAAATAGTTAATTAAAATCATTTCAAAATTTTTAAAAACTTGACTTTTGGTTTAAAACTTAGCAGAAAAGAACATCAAAGAAAATATACATGTCTTTTAAATTGCTCCCGAGTAATTGCCCCTGTGTAGTCAGTGAGTAGTCTAACTGAATGTGGCTAAAGCCATCATCAAGCCAGAAGGGTCAGATGGGCTTAGCCCACGTGCTTATCAACCATCTGATGTTTCAAAAGCCGGGAAACTTTTTAAACATGATTTTTCAAATCCATTAGTTCATGTAGATCCAGACAGTCATAGATATCAGGATAAAGAGATAGTTTTGGTAGAAAATAATAAAACAGTTAGAGTAACAAAGGATCACTCTGTGTGTGTGATGCGTCCTAAATATTATTTGGGTACTTCAGGTTCTGTTTGGGTTCTGAAGACAGACTTTTACGACAAGATAAACCAGATATATATGAGGTAGATAATGGGAAATTCGCACCTATCTTTCGCAGTATAATATCTTGCATTAACGATAAATTAATTCATTTCGATGATTCAACCATGGAACATGACTTACTAAGGGTAACTGAATGAGACAATTGTCCTCATAGTGTTTGGTTCTATCAATACAGCACTTCCTGATAAGTTTGAGCAATTAAACAAAATGGGCAGATTCATAAATAACAAAATGGATGACATAGGTGTGCCTAGTATTAGGCCACGTGTAATCGAAGAGACTGATGCTGGACCTGATGTTGGGGTTAGCAACCATCAAGTTCAATTTAGAGCTGCAGAAAAGGTTCGCATCAAAAAACTTGATTATTACTTGCAAATTCATAGAGCCACAGGAGATTGTCAAAACTCAGTTGAACAAACGCAGGCTGCAGTAGGCAAGGCAATTTCTAATGGTGCACATCTCGAGTGGGACTATTATAAAAGGTTTGAAGATCTTACCTAAGAAGAAGTTCAAGAAATGACACAAGATGATTACATTCAGTATGAGTACAAACGAATTAAGAAAAACGTGAAATATGTTTGTAACGATCTCATGGATCTTGCTCATAGAGTACATGATTCTCCTGCCCCAAAAGGAAGCATGGATTTTTTATGTTCTTATGCTGCAGATCCAGATAATCCAGAAGCATTTTTTTAGTGATGGTCAGAGTCTTAAACTTTATCTTTCATGCTCTGGACAGAAGAGGAAGCTTCAACCAGGATATTTCTACTATGAGGAAGTGCTGAAGTTTTTTAATTCTCATTTCCATAAAGGGGAATTATATATAGAATATTTAAAATCAAGCTGTGGAGATATATGTGATTTTTGTTATGAACACCCATGAATTGGTCCACCAATAGGCAGAACCCCTCCTCCATATCCATCTCAAGATGGAACAACATATGCACAACATGAGGAATCCCACATAGATAATAGAGTACCACATGACTATCAACCAAGAACACAGCTTAAAAAGGCATTTGATGAAGGGAAAATAGTCTCTACAAACAAAGATTCTGATTCGAAATTTGGTACAAAATTTCGTGTTGCCAAGAATTTAGTTGTTGCTTTAGGAAGTTGTATGTGGTTGAGGTTGAGGTTTGTGGCTCCAGTTGTGTGGTAGAAGAACATTTAATTAAGATGGCGACAAGAAAAGGTTTTATTTCATGATGACGTGTTTGTATATACATGTCCAGCCCACAAGTAAATCGATATAAAACAGTATAAGAGCATAACATCAATACATATTGATCTAGTAAACAGATAAACGTATAACTGGTCTATACACAGCGTTTGACGCACAAATTAAGATTCGATTGGATTTTTTGGATAGAGTAAGTTTTGACTACAATAAAAGTTACATTTAACTTTTAATAAGTTACTTCAAATAATTACATGTATAACATTGATTCGATTGGATTTTTTGGATGGAGTAAGTTTCGACTACAATAAAAGAAAGTTACATTTAACTTTTAATAAGTTACTTCAAACAATTACATGTATAACATTGATTCGATTGGATTTTTTGGATAGAGTAAGTTTTGACTACAATAACAGTTACATTTAACTGTTAATAAGTTACTTCAAATAATTACATGTATAAAATTGATTCGATTGGATTTTTTGGATAGAGTAAGTTTTGACTACAATAAAAGTTACATTTAACTTTTAATAAGTTACTTCAAATAATTACATGTATAACATTGATTCGATTGGATTTTTTGGATAGAGTAAGTTTTGACTACAATAAAAGTTACATTTAACTTTTAATAAGTTACTTCAAATAATTACATGTATAAAATTGACTCGATTGGATTTTTTGGATAGAGTAAGTTTTGACTACAATTAAAGTTACATTTAACTGTTAATGAGTTAATTATATAGTTAATTATATAGTTAATAATTAAATGTATAAAATTGATTCGATTGGATTTATGTTTAAATTGTAATGCAGTTGTTTTTTGCCAATTTTGTAATGTAAATGCACTGCAAGATTTACATACCACATGATGTATTGTGCTGTGTCTTACGTTTTTAGTTTATACATTGATGGGTTTGGAGCCCTCATTTAAAAGTTATATAGAATTTTGGATAGAGTAAGTTTGACCAATTTACTCTGTCAAAATAATTATTAGGCCTGTAGCAAAGCGCCTTTGGCATGTGGAAAGGGTTTAAGCCCTCTCCCATGTATAAAAAGCCAGTACATTTTTTAGTTCTTTGTTATCTTTTTATTTAGATTCTTCATAAGCCTACATTGATTAAATGTATTGGTATTTTATCATTTTAACAACAAACACATTGTAATATGAAATGCAGTAATTTCAGTACGATGGTGCAAACTGACACCTATGTAATTTAGTGACGTTGGTTTGCTATCAAGCACATCTAGATGCCAATTTGTAATGATATCTGCCCACCATAAAAAGTTGTTTTTTTAAACTAATGAATACAAATGATAAATACAATGTACATGTGTGCAGTTTTTTTATGTTTATAAATATGTAGGATCAACTTAAATGCTACTTTTAAGTGGGTTGAGATTTCATTTAGTGGAAAAATAATTGTTGTGTTTGTGATATTTTCTTTTTCATTTGAATTGTGATTTTAAATGTTCTTCTACCACACGACTGGAGCCACAAACCTCAACCTCAACCACACACAACTTCCTAAATTGGGTGCAGAGCTATGCATATTGAATTAATATGTATATATAAGCATATGCTTAAGGCCCAAACCCCTCATGTTGTCTGGTTCATGTGTGGAAAATTTAAGACATCTAATTTTATGTTGCATGCCTGAACACAAATCAGCAAATGTCAATGACGACAAGGTATGAAACGATTCACATTTCCAGTCGTACGTAGCAAAGATGAAAGATGGGTGGCTGACACTCGGTATTGTACAGTTTGAAGGAGCTTATGGCACTATATATCGTGAGTAAAAATATATTCGTATGAAATAAGGATGGTTCATGATATGTTTCTTGAGTGACTTTGATAAAAAGTTGCTACCATTGGTATAAGTTGCTACACTATGCAGTTAAAATCGGATGCCGCCCTGTCAAATTCGAACCGGCAATTGCTCCCAATGTTAGTTTAGATAATTTCTTTAACATTAAGTTAATGTAATATGACTAACTAATGGTGTAAATCAAAAACTACATGCGATTTTATACACGTAGGTAAATTGGTATGTTGAAATTCTCAATACAGACTCAAGCATATTTCATTTACAACCCGAGCTACAGTAATGGCAGCAAAGATTGAAGGCGTTTTTATTGCGCGAAATAATTTTCCGACCCTGTTGTAGAGGTTCATCACATTTCATTGTCTAATAGCATCCAGGGGGTTATTGAACACACAATAGCGTTTGATGGGTCAAAATAAAGCTACTCACTTATATTGTCGCATGATAACCAAAATAATTGCATAAAGATGTGATAGGGAGTATAGTTTTTTCAGGTATCCATGATTGAGTACAGTAGGTGCAGCGACCACGTTTATCAACATTACGTGTGAGTAGTTATCTGAACATGATGTAGTCATGTTCAAAACCTTGGCTGCATTTTTGGCTGAATTTCTGGCTGAATTTCTGGCTGAATTTCTAGCTGAATTTTAAGTTGAGTTCATAGCCTACAGGCCTCGTGTGTATAGTCTTAACCAACCCAATCGGGGCTTGGGTATTAACTTAATAAATACCAAAATATATGATCCACTATCAAAGTTATCCTTTCTCCGAACCATGTTTGCAGATGTTTCGCTCTTGTCAGCGTCAACGGTGCTACTGCTGATGTTCCTCAGATGGTGCGACGGTGTAAGTAGCATGGCGAAAGTTGGAGAATATTCAAGGGGCTTTCCTTGCCTGTGTCGCATTTGGCCTCTTATCTCTTCCACCTTTTGGTTTCTTGCTCACAATTTAACAACCATCCAATCTAGATCAATGTAACATCATTACTATAATAATGTTATTTGAAAGGCAACCTGTTATACGTTATTACTCCAACTGAGAATCAACATACTCTATTTTGAATCTATCGTATTTTATTCAAGTTGATTAAATCATGTAATCTTGCCATTTCCATAAACAACTTTACATATGACCACATTGTCATGTGCAGCAAACTAGAAACTAACTTTTACATGATTTTTTTTTAAACTAAAAAACAGGACATATACATGTACCATTCATTCCACCGCAAATGCAGAACATAAAAATCCTTGAAAAAGAACCAAGAGATAAACATAGAAAAGTCCTGGAGGCCATCAACATCAGAGCAAAAGGAGCAAAGTTAAATAGGAACGATGGAGTAGAGATCCCGGATGCATATCTACCCTTATTGAGGTAGGAGGGGGCAGCCAGGGGGACCCAGCACTGAACCAGCACTCCTTCGAGGTTGTTTACTTCCAATTCCAAGTGAACAACCTCGTTTCTTTGAAAAAGATGGACTGAAAGCCATTGAAATATAAGGTTATTTTAAATATGCAATTATATAGCTCTTGATAAGACGAATTCTTCATATATGTTATCAAATACATAGCTAATGAACTTGTTTAATAATGTTAGATATTAGCTGTAATACTATGTATCATGTTCATTGTTTATCTTTATTTTAATTATTTTGTTATTATTTAATATATTATGCATATTTTTGATATACATGCTCTCAGTACTATCAGGTAAGTTTTGCTTTGTTATATTGTATTGTGATAATTCAAGACATCAATTATCTTTTACAATTTATATATTATGTTCTTCTGTAACTGATCTTTTGTATACATATTTTCATTAATTTTCATGTAGCATCACTGTGTATTTTATTATGCATTGTACACTTTTGTATCTCGAATACCCGTGATGGGTCACGAGATGTAAAAAAAAACTTGAATCTTCAATCTTGAAATAGATATTGCAAGCGATAGATACTATGGAAACAAATAAAATATCTCATGACGTGTTCATTGTGTTGGTAACAGGTATTTCTATACATAATTCTTTACATCAACACATTTTTTCACCTACATTGAGTGTCACCAACCAGCTGCTGGCACCATGATGGACTTTTTACATGATAGCGATTCATTATGGGGGCATTGTTGATTGTTAAAATGTAATTTGAAAACAGATTGCATAACACTATAGCATTTAAATATCTTGCTAGTGCTACATTTCATGAAAAAATACTTTTATGTCATATTTGGTTCATTGGAATGTATTCAGATGCAAACATAAGACAGTGTGATTTAGTTGCAGATACTGAGATTGCTTCATGGACAGAGATAGTATATGAGATTTTTGCGTGGGTATGCAAAATGTTATCAAATTGATTTTTATTCTAATATCAGAGTGTGAACAAATTACCTAAGAATATTCATTTAAGGATTCAAACTTCAAGATAAACATGGCCATAGCATTTAAGCCTTATATGGAAGCCCCATTACAACGGGGTGAAGAAGCAGATAGAAATGTGTTGAGACCTCAAGGCAAAAACATGTAACCAAATAGTGTGAAAATATGGTAGGTGGTTTTAATGAGAATGGAAAGTGTATGACAAGAAAATACAACCACAGGCTACTTCTGGACTGGAAATCCGGGCATTGAGCCAGTTGACAATAGTAAGCCAGTAATTGCTGCAAGTCGATTGAAACAATTTGATTACCAAGCAAAGTATATTAATAGATCGAATGTTCTTTGTGGTAAAATAAGTTCATTATTATTTACCAATCTCATAAGATGAAGCAATCCAGGAGTAGGCCAAAATCAAGACATGCAGGATTACTAGTAAAAAGTCAGAACATTCAGCCATCGTGTGTGAAGAAATGGAATCTTTGCATTTGGAATGAAAACAACAAAAAGCTAACTCAGCATTGGAGAAGTCGTTTCTTGCAGATTATCACATACCTTGGATGACAAATCTTGTCACAAACGACAATGTTGCATATGAAGCAGCACAGGGGGCAGTAATTTCACGAATACAGCAGCGACCATTGGCAAAGATGACACCAACACAGTGTCTAATTGCATGCATAGTTTGTCAGGCAGCAATGTGAATTATACTTGGAACAGTCAGTGTATAGATTCATCACAGTTCACCAGAGACAAAGACAGTTACCACATGATGGGCCATGCAGTTCTTCTAGTGTCCAATCAACCAGCAAACATTGGAAAAACACTTTTGATTTCAGGAATTTCATCACAAGGCCATGAAATAGGCCGCTGATAAACAGCTGTTTTAAAGTGATGCACATCCACGTGGTTCCAGGGTGCCTCTATAACAACAATATAACACACATAAAAGGTAGGTCTTCTACCAAGTCTGACAATGTGCAATGCCTTTGTATGATTCACCATGCACAAAAAAAATGACAATTATTTCTCAGCTCACTTAACGGCTTGGAAACTACAACATGGAAGAGTGAATCCCAATATGGTACAGCCAATGATGAAACGGCGTGAGAAGGCTATCTAAAAAGAAGCTCGGAAAACCTTTTACCAGTGAAACATGTTGGAAGTCTTTTTAGTTACCTGCGTACTCTAAAAATGAGGCATGATGAAAACCCGCGTATAAGTGTGATAAATGCGGGAAAGCATTTTACATTGTAAAGTGACTCGAAGAAGCACAATAGAAACACACTGGTGAAAAAGCCATACACCTGTGAACATGTGGCACGTGTTTCCCAGCGACACCTCAAAAAAACATGCAAGGACCCACACTGGTGAAAAAAACATACAAAATGTGATATATGTGGGAAGTGTTTTAGCCATAGATATAAGATATATATCTTGTGATACCAAATACAATTCTCTCCAAGCAAGTTTTAAAATAATGACATGAAAGCGGTTACTATTAGATGTTGACCAAAAAACAATGATGGTATGATATGTTAGATGGCAAATGTGCTAATGGAAACAAATTATGAACATATAGATTATAGAATGCATAAAAATAGACTAAATACGGGGGAATATTTAAATTAGTTTAAGAAAAAAGATCAACTTTGGCCAAACGGGCCCCCCCCCGGGAATATAGAAACTGGTCGCTTAAGAAGGACCCAGAATTACGAAATTATTTGTGATGAAACAAGATTGAAGATGAATTTTTTTTTTAAATTTTTTATTTTTTTTTAAAATTTTTTTTTTTTTAAAATTAAAATTTTTTAAAAAAATTTTAAAAATTTTCAGCCTTTTTTATTAAACTTTTTCTATTTTAAAAAATTTTGGGGACAAAAAATTTTAAAAATTTAAAACCCCTTTAAAACTCTTAAATATTTAATGGGAGGTTTTTTTTAAATTGTTAATTTTTTAAAAAAAATTTGGGAAAAAATTTTTAAAAAAGGGTTTTTAAATTTAAAATAAAAATTTTACTTTAATTTTTTTAATTTTTAAAAAAAAATTTTTTTTAAATTTTTTTATTTTAAAAATTTTGACAAAAAATATACAAAAACTAAACATTTTTTAAAAATTAAAAAATTTTAAAAATTAATTTTGATAATTTTAAAAAAAAACCCAAAAATGGTTTACCTTTTTTTTTTTAAAAATTTTTTACCCAAAACCCTTTAAAATTTAACCCCTATTAAATTAAAAGGGAAAATTTTAAATTTTTAAAGGGGAAAAAAAAAAAAAATTTTTATTTAAAAAAAAATTTTTAAACGAAAAAAGGG
>CM032662.1:47061015-47114538 GCA_019095985.1 Streblospio benedicti
TAGGATCAACTTAAATGCTATTTTTAAGTGGGTTGAGATTTCATTTAGTGGGAAAATAATTGTTGTGTTTGTGATATTTTCTTTTTCATTTGAATTGTGATTTTAAATGTTCTTCTACCACACGACTGGAGCCACAAACCTCAACCTCAACCACACACAACTTCCTAAATTGGGTGCAGAGCTATGCATATTGAATTAATATGTATATATAAGCATATGCTTAAGGCCCAAACCCCTCATGTTATGCCTGTGTGGAAAATTTAAGACATCTAATTTTATGTTGCATGCCTGAACACAAATCAGCAAATGTCAATGATGACAAGGTATGAAACGATTCACATTTCCAGTCGTACGTAGCAAAGATGAAAATTGGGTGGCTGACACTCGGTATTGTAAAGTTTAAAGGAGCTTATGGCACTATATATCGTGAGTAAAAATATATTCGTATGAAATAAGGATGGTTCATGATATGTTTCTTGAGTGACTTTGATAAAAAGTTGCTACCATTGGTATAAGTTGTTACACTATGCAGTTAAAATCGGATGCCGCCCTGTCAAATTCGAACCAGCAATTGCTCCCAATGTTAGTTTAGATAATTTCTTTAACATTAAGTTAATGTAATATGACTAACTAATGGTGTAAATCAGAAACTGAATGCGATTTTATACACGTAAGTAAATTGGTATGTTGAAGTTCTCAATACAGACTCAAGCATATTTCATTTACAACCCGAGCTACAGTAATGGCAGCAAAGATTGAAGGCGTTTTTATTGCGCAAAATAATTTTCCGACCCTGTTGTAGAGGTTCATCACATTTCATTGTCTAATAGCATCCAGGGGGTTATTGAACGCACAATAGTCTTTGATGGGTCAAAATAAAGCTACTCACTTATATTGTCGCATGATAACCAAAATAATTGCATAAAGATGTGATAGGGAGTATAGTTTTTTCAGGTATCCATGATTGAGTACAGTAGGTGCAGCGACCACGTTTATCAACATTACGTGTGAGTAGTTATCTGAACATGATGTAGTCATGTTCAAAACCTTACGCATTTTGGCTGAATTTCTGGCTGAATTTCTGGCTGAATTTCTGGCTGAATTTTAAGTTGAGTTCATAGCCTACAGGCCTCGTGTGTATAGTCTTAACCAACCCAATCGGGCCTTGGGTATTAACTTAATAAATACCAAAATATATGACCCACTATCAAAGTTATCCTTTCTCCGAACCATGTTATTAGCTGGCTTTGCAGATGTTTCGCTCTTGTCAGCGTCAACGGTGCTACTGCTGATGTTCCTCAGATGGTGCGACGATGTAAGTAGCATGGCGAAAGTTGGAGAATATTCAAGGGGCTTTCCTTGCCTGTGTCGCATTTGGCCTCTTATCTCTTCCACCTTTTGGTTTCTTGCTCACAATTTAACAACCATCCAATGTAGATCAATGTAACATCATTACTATGATAATGTTATTTGAAAGGCAACCTGTTATACATTATTACTCCAACTGAGAATCAACATACTCTACTTTGAATCTATTGTATTTTATTCAAGTTGATTAAATCATGTAATCTTGCCATTTCCATAAACAACTTTACATATGACCACATTGTCATGTGCAGCAAACTAGAAACTAACTTTTACATGATTTTTTTTTTAAACTAAAAAACAGGACATATACATGTACCATTCATTCCACCGCAAATGCAGAACATAAAAATCCTTGAAAAAGAACCAAGAGATAAACATAGAAAAGTCCTGGAGGCCATCAACATCAGAGCAAAAGGAGCAAAGTTAAATAGGAACGATGGAGTAGAGATCCCGGATGCATATCTACCCTTATTGAGGGAGGAGGGGGCAGCCAGGGGGACCCAGCACTGAACCAGCACTCCTTCGAGGTTGTTTACTTCCAATTCCAAGTAAACAACCTCGTTTCTTTGAAAAAGATGGACTGAAAGCCATTGAAATATAAGGTTATTTTAAATATGCAATTATATAGCTCTTGATAAGACGAATTCTTCATATATATGTTATCAAATACATAGCCAATGAACTTGTTTAATAATGTTAGATATTAGCTGTAACACTATGTATTATGTTCATTGTTTATCTTTATTTTAATTATTTTGTTATTATTTAATATATTATGCATATTTTTGATCTACATGATCTCAGTACTATCAGGTAAGTTTTGCTTTGTTATATTGTATTGTGATAAATCAAGACATCAATTATCTTTTACAATTTATATATTATGTTCTTCTGTAACTGATCTTTTGTATACATATTTTAATTAATTTTCATGTAGCATCACCGTGTATTTTATTATGCATTGTACAGTTTTGTATCTCGAATCCCGTGATGGGTCACGAGATGTAAATAAAATCTTGAATCTTGAATCTTGAAAGAGATATTGCAAGCGATAGATACTATGGAAACAAATAAAATATCTCCTTGAACGTGTTCATTGTGTTGGTAACAGGTATTTATATACATAATTCTTTACATCACAACACATTTTTTTCCACCTACATTGACAGTCTCACCAACCAGCTGCTGGCACCGTCGGAACTTTTACATGATAGCGATTCATTATGGGGGCATTGTTGATTGTTAAAATGTGTTGAAAACAGATTGCATAACACTATAGCATTTAAATATCTTGCTAGTGCTACATTTCATGAAAAAGAAACTTTTTATGTCATATTTGGTTCATTGGAATGTATTCAGATGCAAACATAAGACAGTGTGATTAGTTGCAGATACTAGAGATTACTTCCATGGACAGAGATAGTATATGACATTTTTACGTGGGTATCACAAAATGTTATCCAAATTAATTTTCATTCTAATATCAAGAGTGTGAGCAAATTACCTAAGAATATTCATTTAAGGATTCAAACTTCAAGATAAACATGGCCATAGCATTTAAGCCTTATGGAAGCCCATTACAACGGAGTGAAGAAGCAGATAGAAATGTGTTGAGACCACAAGGCAAAAAACATGTAGCAAATAGTGAAAATATGGTAGGTGGTTTTAATGAGAATGAAAAGTGTATGACCAAGAAAATACAACCACAGGGTACTTTTGGACTGGAAATCCCGGGCATTGAGCCAGTTGACAATAGTAAGCCAGTAATTGCTGCAAGTCGATTGAAACAATTTGATTACCAACCAAAGTATATTAATAGATCGAATGTTCTTCGTGGTCAAAGTAAAGTTCATTGTGTACAATCTCATAAGATGAAGCAATCCAGGAGTAGGCCAAAATCAAGACATGCAGGATTACTAGTAAAAAGTCAGAACATTCAGCCATCGTGTGAAGAAATGGAATCTTTGCATTTGAATGAGAAAACAACAAAAGCTAACTCAGCATTGGAGAAGTCGTTTCTTGCAGATTATCACATACCTTGGAAGACAGATCTTGTCACAAACGACAATGTTGCATATGAAGCAGCACAGGGCAGTAATTTCACGAATACAGCAGCGACCATTGGCAAAGATGACACCAACACAGTGTCTAATTGCATGCATAGTTTGTCAGGCAGCAATGTGAATTATACTTGGAACAGTCAGTGTATAGATTCATCACAGTTCACCAGAGACAAAGACAGTTACCACATGATGGGCCGTGCAGTTCTTCTAGTGTCCAATCAACCAGCAAACGTTGGAAAAACACTTTTGAATTCAGGAATTTCATCACAAGGCCATGGAAATAGGCCCGCTGATAAGAATGCTGTTTTAAGTGATGCACAGCCACGTGGTTCTGAATTGCCTCATAACAACAATATAACACATGAAGGTAGGTCTTCTACCAAGTCTGACAATGTGCAATGCCTTGTGTATGATTCACCATGCACAAAAAGAGACAATTACTTCTCAGCTCATAACGGCTTGGAAACTACAACATGGAAGAGTGAATCCCAATATGGTACAGCCAATGATGAAGCTAGTGAGAAGGCTATCACTAAAAAGAAGCTTGGAAAACCTTTTACCAGTGAAACATGTTGGAAGTCTTTTAGTTACCTGGGTACTCTAAAAAAGCATGATGAAAACCCGTATAAGTGTGATATATGCGGACAGGATTTTACACAAGCAAGTGACTTGAAGAAGCACAATAGAAAACACACTGGTGAAAAACCATACACTTGTGAAACATGTGGCACGTGTTTTCCACACAGCGACACCCTCAAAAAACATGCAAAGACCCAAGCTGGTGAAAAACCATACAAATGTGATATATGTGGGAAGTGTTTTAGCCAGAGATATAAGATAATTACTGGGTGCTGACGAAGTAATAGTCCTGATGTTTGGATGAATATTTATTTTGTTTTGCTATAGGAAAGTTCAAGAATACTTTTCGGTAAGAGCAAATAGTCAGAGATGTAGTGCAAAGAGATGCATTGGTATATTGAATTTTTCTTTTTGTATATAATTTTTCACATTTTGTCAAACTGTGTAAGTATTGATATAATTGTTTTTTTTCTTGTAATTTTCTAGTATTTGTTTTTTTAAGTAAGTTCATCATTTTAAGTTCTTTCTGTGAAAAGTACTATGGATTGTTGTTGATAGTGTTTTTTTCCTTTTATTCTACTGTGAAATTAAGTGTATGTTATGACAAATATCATCACGGCTTAAGTTTTAAAATGAGCACTTATTACTCATGAATGTAAACCTGCTATTTTACTCAAGATATTTTTCAATGTGAAAAATGTGTGTGATTTTCTTATAAATTTATATTTTCATGTTGAAAATCTGTTCGTCTGGTGATGTTACCTTGATGGTATAGCCTCCAACAATTTTGTACATAATGTAAAAGTTAGTAAAGTAGAAATGCGGTAATCTCAGTCCCACTTCTGTTTTGGGATAAACTAATGACACTTGATATGACTCAAGTCAATTGACTAGTTTTTACAGAAAAAATGTCAGGCTTGCTGGATTTTTTAATCTGTGATTTTTTAATGTGACATTTGATAAGTGATTACGTCCAATTGGTAAGGTGCTTTTGAATGGACTAGATGCGCTGTAATGTACCATGTACCATGGCCCTTTACAATGTGATGAATTTGAGTCACTTAGCTATAACATGACACATTTGAAATTTCATCAATTGTCACAAACCTCACTACCATAGCTAGAAGCCTAGCTTCAGCATAATATTTTTTATAAGTAGTAGATACAATGATACAGTTTAAAAGTAAAAAGATCACTTACTTAAAAGTTTTAAAAATATATAAACAATAAGTATTTGACACTTAATTTTGGACCCCATGTACTGGCCATGTAGGTGCCATGTATGTGTGTGACCAATATCCAGCAGTAAAGCGATTGTTAACTAGCATGTGTGACTGTGCTGGCAATGTTTTATGGTATATAGCATATAGCAATTACTATTAAAGAAAAATACTAGTGATTGCAACATTGAATTACTGTCAATTTCACTAAGACCCTTCTACCTACCAAGAGAAATAACTAATATCTTTTGTACTGTTGTTTACATTCCAAAAGAAGGTGACAATGATCAAGCTCTTCAAAAAATTCATGAGGTCATTACCAATATTGATAATAATCATCCTGATGCTGTTAATCGTATTACTGGTGATTTCAATCGTACCACATTAAAAAACACATTACCTTGTTATAAACAAGGTATACATTTTTGCACACATGGAAATGCTATATTAGACTTGTTCTGCTGTAATACAAATGACAGCTATAAAGCTTTTGACAAAGGTCCACTAGGTGAGTCTGACCATAGTATGGCACACCTCATCCCTACATACAATTAAAGGCTTAAGTCTACTAAACCTGTAACAAAAACAGTCTTTGATTTCAATGACAATGCTGTAGATTCACTTAGAGGCACGCTAGAACGAACTGATTGGAATGTACTCTGTAATGAGACGAACTTAGATGGCAATATAGCTGTTTTAACTGATCACTTGATTGTTTGTACAGATCAATGCATTCCTGTTAAAACATTCAAATGTTATCCAAACAATAAGCCTTCGGTTAGCAAAGAGTTGAAATCTTTAGAAGAGACGTTTTTTATTACATGTACACCACTTGCTCCGTGATATAAAAATTGGAGATGGTTAAAGTGCCTACAAACGCACTGACTGTGCTTGTCCAGTACAATGACCAAACATAAAAATTTAAAAAAAAATATTCACCTTCAGAACGACCTCCCAGGTAGGGTACGAGTCAGATGATTTTAACTTTAATGATAATATATGTAAAGTGTCTTATACACCCTAGTGGTTGGGTGTTTTAATATTAATTTGTTTACAGGAATGTTTTATATATGTATTTCAACACATGACACTATAATAAAATAAATCTATCTATCTATCTATAATCTCAGCACCCGCAAGAAGACACACACTTGCGAAAAACCATATAAGTGTGATACGTGTGGGAAGTATTCTACTCGAGCAGATGACTTGAGGAAGCACAAACGAATACACACTGGTGAAAAACCATATGAATGTGATATGCGTGGGAAGTGTTTTAACCAAAGAAGTAATCTTACCAAGCACCAGAAGATACATACTGGTGGAAAAAAAGTACGTTTTGATTAGCATCGAACGCATGCGTTGTCATGGAGATAGACGTAATCTTCAACCCTACGACGGATGTGCCCATAATTTGAGTGATGCTCATAATGTGAATGAGACGTTTAACCATTTTCACAAATGTTGTTTGGATGGATAAAATCTTTGTGATCTGTAAATTTCATGAGAAAATGACACTGAAGACAGAAGTTACAGCACTGTATGTGATGGATTATGAGAAATAGAGATTCGTCTTTGGGTTTTGATTTATTCATACTATGGCAAAAACAAATAAGCGTGTCGTATAGAGGAGCAATTGAAATATATGCATGTGCAATATGAACATGATTAGACTATTACTTTTTATGTGAGAGGGTTTCAAAGTGAAAATTTCTATTTTTTGCAACTCATTTTCCAGTAGTGTCTAATCCCGCCCAATGTTAAATTTTCACGTGTGTTCTGTGTGATATGAAAGTGTTACGTGATCCATGATTGAGTACGGTGAGTATGTTCAGCGACCACGTTTATCAACATACGTGTGACGTAGTTATCTGAACGTGATGTATGTCATTCGTTCAAAACCGTACGCAAAACGGTGTCATCTAGGTGCGTTTGGCTGAATTTCGTGCTGAATTTCGTGCTGAATCTTTGGCTGAATTTTTGTCTGAATTCTGAGTTGAGTTCATAGCCTACAGACCTCGTGTGTGTAGTCTTAACCAACCCAATCGGGGCTTGGGTATTAAAAATGAGAAGTGAAAAAAAGAAAGCAAAAAACATGAAGGCTAAAAAGACTAAAAAAATGTTATGAAGACTTAAATTGGACAGAACTTTACAATGAGCGAAAAATGAAATCAGTGAAAATTACAGAATTAGACATTTATATCAATGAAAATAAAACCATGCCTGCTGACAATGTGTACAAATCTACAAGATCGCACTGATGGAGGCAAATATTGCAAGAAACTGGAAAATTGAGAAAACTTTAAAAAAAAATAATGATAGTTCTGATAAAAGCTCTGAGAGTAGTGATGAAGAAATACAATGAAATGGAAATTTTAAGTGATGCAGATTGAGCATGGAGTGAATCAGAGTACTTCACTGCTGCTGTTACAAATCGTAGAATTTTTTACATTGTTATAATTGAAATTTTAGCAGGAATTAAAATTTATCAATTATAAAATTATAAAATGCCTGTACCGTAAAATCATATCATGGAAACATTTTAACTCCTTGAACTGAATGGAACCATGTGGTAGCTGTTTATAAATTATTCTCATGTAAGGAATTTGATAAAGTACATGTATATTATTATTTGTATCAAAATAAAATAGTAGAATGTGTAATTGAAACTCAAACTAAATTTCACTAAACGTATTTGTAAATCTAAATATGTATTATTTTTTTGTTCTAGAACCAGTGTATTGGAAGTAATACATTTACTTTACATTTATAGTATTACTTTAACTAATTTGGCAAACAAAGGTCTTATTTTTCATCATGTTATGTGTTAATTGTATTGCCATTTTGTACAAAATTCAATATATTCATAGTGGCTGACACAAGTCATGTTTTTTAAATATATACATTTATGCTTTTAGAACCTTAAGTCATTTGTGTTATTTGGCCATAACCAAAGTGTTCTATTAAGTGCTATGCTTATACACCACTTATTTGTTTGTTAATGAAGTCCTTTGAAATGGTGTTGTGTTATGTGACAGAAAGATGGATGCCAGATCACTGCTATTATCTGCTGTGATAAATGAACAATTGTGCATTGATTATCAGTGTTTTGATATGCAAAAAGTTCACATCAATCATTCATTATAATCATTTTTTATGCAGTAGGTTTTATAATTCTCACTATGACATATATGTATATACACTAAACTGCAACTATAAGTACAATTCCATTCCTCTACATATCGACAGTTAAATGCATTTAGTATAGTATAAGTACGAGTTGTAATAGACATGTTGTCTAATACCATTCACCTTATCATGTCTAAAACACCAATTAGATTGTATACACAACAGTCATTTGTGCAAAACTGTCGCAGCCTAGTGTATGCATATTAAACAATCAAAAGAAAAACTTATATTATTTTGAAAAAAAGTCTATTTGGTTTTTGTGGTCATATATCACAGCCTTGTCAAGAATTTTTAATAGTGATTTCTTGCCATGTAAAGAAAATTTTGGCTCACACATGTCCAGGGATTACTTTCGTTTCATTCAAAATATTAAGATGCTGAACAAAAATTATGAGACTTGAAAAAAAATCATAGACTCGAAAAATGCCGTGGTGGCGCCACTAGGAGCGATAGAGATCAGCAGTGGAGAGTGGATGGACAGGGACTCACCTCGCCTGCACGCCCGGACTCAACACCGCCATGGACGACTGGGCCTGCGCAGAGTGCACCGAGCTCATGACCAAAAACAGTAAGGTAAGTGGTGTCGCTATTTTATTATCATTTTCTAGTCCTCTTCTGCCATTTTGTATCAATCGTGAACAAAAATATTTTTATTATTTTATTTTTTAAAACAGTTTTCAGGGAATGTGACTCGTTCAGAAGAACACTCGCCTTACACTCGCCATGTTCCAATCCAAATTAGCCATCCTTAGTTATTAAAGTGTTGGAATCAAGGAATCATACTCGCCGACTGTGGCGAGTGACTTTGAATTTTACCGACAGCGTGAAGATACAGGTGGGGAGCGCGGGCAATGGAGGGTTAAAGTTTCCGCTATCTAAAAAAAGCATTTTGAAAATACATTTAACTATTTATGTTATGGTTGTTTATGCGTACAACGTAACTTTATATATCTATGATACTTTTTTAGTATTCAAAAAAGCAGTAATAATTAGCTTTGCCATAACCTTTTGTTCTTGAATTACCCTAGTTTTACCCACTTTTACCCTTAAAAACCCACTATTGCCAATTTTTATCTAATAAAACCCGGGCAGGCCAGGTTTAAAAAACTGGGCAAAATGCGAACCCGATCATTTTTTTCTATCATGTTTTATCCAACCTAGTTTGAACTTTTATATGTGCTTGTTTATTTATAACACCTACTGTGTAGGAAAATGTCAAAATATTCTAGAAAAGATTCTGATAAATATAAGTATATTAAAATGTCTAAAACTTCTTCAATAATACTATAATAACCATATGGGATAAATATAGTTTATTTAGTTTATTATTCAATTCTGAAAAGAAATATGTTTTGTGTAAACTGTCCAAGTTTGACAAAGTTATAATGCTTCAGTTCAAGCAATTCTCTGTCCTCCCTACCGACATCTATCATTTTTTGTTAGATATTAGCTGTAACACTATGTATTATTTTCACTGTTTGTCTTTATTTTAATTATTTTGTTATTATTTAATATGTTATGCATATTTTTGGTATACATACTATCAGGCATGTTTTGCTCTGTTATATTGTACAGTGATAATTCAAGACATCATTTATTTTTTATTTTTTTACAATTTATATATTATGTTCTTGTGTAACTGATCTTTTGTATACATATTTTTATTAATTTTCATGTAGCATCACCATGTATTTTATTATGCTTTTTCTTTCAGATAAAACCTAACTGTCACACATCTAGTATGTACCAGGCTGAGAATGCGCCCACAGCTCCTGTGAGTCAAGAGAAGTTGCCCTCAACTGTTTTCCTCAGCGACTATCTGGTAGCTGTGTCTAACATGGAGACAGGAACACTGGAGCAGAAAATGAGACACATCATGGACAAAAATCCAAAATGTGTGACAAAAAGCTGTAACACTCTCTGATATCGACTTCATACAGTACACTGGTTGCTGCCTTGACTGCCCAGCAATCAAATTCTAATGAATGGGTAAGAGCCAGGATTGGCCGCATCACAGCCTCAAACTTTGGTCGAGTGAAATCGAGACTGATCACTTTAGAGACTGAAAACAATCAGAGTAAAGAGCTGGGCCCCATATTATCAGATCTCATGTGCTACAACCCGCTATCTGATCTGCCTCAACTTGTTCATGGCAGGGAAACAGAAGTACATGCACGAGCAGCGTATCTTGAGCATTTGACAGAAGAGGGCCATGTTAATTGCAGCACTCAATTAACTGGGCTTCACAACTACAAGAAGCACATATTCCTCGGAGCAAGTCCAGATCTTCTAGTCTCATGTGACTGTTGTCCCAAGGGCCTGGCAGAGATCAAAAGTCCATACTACACCTCTGAAATAAGTCATGTTGACAAATTTCCGCAACATTTTACCATACCTAGACAATGACCTGAAGCTGAATACATCCAACAAATACTTTGCTCAGGTACGGGGCCAAATGGCCTTTCTTGCTTGAGAGTGGTGTGACTTTGTGGTTGCAGTGACCCTGCCAGCTGAAATCCCATATACAAAACCCAAGATTAGGGTCTTTGTGGAAAGGATTGAGTTTAGACTCACATTTTGGGAGCAGATAGAATTTGCACTGTGTGAATTCTTCCGTTTGTTTCTGCTAAAGGAGATCCTTACAAACCAGTATCACCCTGCTGGTCAGGTTGCTGTCGTACGGAGAGCCTTCAGCAAGAGAAACTTCCTTGCCAGAAAAGCTAAGAGAATGCAGGACCAAAGAGAGGATGCAGATACCACAGAATTGGGTCAATTCATCACTGACGGCGGATAAAGACAGTGTTGTGGAGGAAGGGCCGCTGCAAATGCCAGACGAGCAAGACGCGAAAAGGATTATTACCCTATTAAGTCCTTGAAGTAGAACTTAAAAGAAACAAAAAAAAAAATATTGGACATTTTAACAGTATCATTTTTTATGCATTTGGTTTTATAATTCTCACTATGAAATATTTTACAACATTTTTGTATACACACCAAACTGCAACTATAAGTACAATTCCATTCCTCTAGATATCAACAGTTTCAGTTGTGCCAAACTGTAGTGTATGCATATTTTGTCAGGAGCACGATAAAAAAAATATTATATTATTTTGAAAAATGGTCAATTTGGTTGTGCATATCAGCTTTGTAACGATTTTTGTTATACTGATTTCTTGCATGTAAAGAAAATTTTGGCTCACACATGTTCAGGGATTACTTTCATTTGATTCAAAATAAAAATATGCTGAACAAAAATTATGCGACTTGAAAAAGAATCATAGACTCGAAAAATGCTCAAAATGTTCACAATCGAAATCAATTTAATGGTATGAAGAGCCTGTAGAGGCATTTCAAGAGGCATTAAAATGTCCTGAATGTTTTATAAAACTCTTGCCATGTAAAGAAAATTTTGGCTCACACATGTGCAGGGATTGCTTTCGTTTTATTCAACAATATAAAGATGCTCAACAAAAATTGTGCGACTTGAAAAAAATTATAGACTCGAAAATTGCTCAAAATTTTCACAACGGAAGTCAATCTAATAGTATGAAGAGAGCCGAGTCTTTTATGCCTCAAAAAGAAAAGAAAAAATCTAAGAAGTCGCGTCCGTTTAATGATGAACACAGCAAAAGCTCTACAAAAAAGAAAAAGAATAAGATTTAGATCAAATATAATTGCACAAAAGTTTTTTCCTATAATCAGAATGGTTCGATTAAAAAAAAAATTATTTTTGACCGACAACCCCAAGATGTTTTATCAATCATGTCGCAAGAAATTAAAAGAGAGCCAGGAACGCGTCCAGTGCATACGGATATCGTCTGCGCAACGACCAGAAGCCACCAGCAGCCACGTGTCACCAGCTTGCAGCAGACTTGGCCCAAGCAAACACCAGAAGACAGCGAGCTCCGGCAAATACCAGACGAGCATATTGCAAGGGTGACGAAAACGCTTACTATCCTATTAAGTCCTTGAAGTAGAACTTAAAAAGAAACAAAAAAATATTGGACATTTTAACAGGATCATTTTTTATGCAGTAGGTTTTATAATTCTCACTATGACATATATGTATATACACTAAACTGCAACTATAAGTACAATTCCATTCCTCTACATATCGACAGTTAAATGCATTTAGTATAGTATAAGTACGAGTTGTAATAGACATGTCTAATACCATTCACCTTATCATGTCTAAAACACCAATTAGATTGTATACACAACAGTCAGTTGTGCCAAACCCTCGCAGCCTGTGGATTCGTGCCAGGCAACAGCTCTCTGGATAAAACACCGGCAAAACTGTCAAATAAACTGTACTGTATGCATATTAGGACAATCAAAAGAAATTTTATATTATTTTGAAAAATGGTCTGTTTGGTTGTGCATATCACAGCCTTGTCAAGATTTTTTAATAGTGATTTCTTGCCATGTAAAGAAAATTTTGGCTCACACATGTTCAGGGATTACTTTCGTTTCATTCAACAATATAAAGATGCTGAACAAAAATTATGAGACTTGAAAAAAAATTATTTTTGGTATACATACTATCGGGCATGTTTTGCTTTGTTATATTGTATTGTGATAATTCAAGACATCAATTATTTTTTACAATTTATATATTATGTTCTTGTGTAACTGATCTTTTGTATACATATTTTTATTAATTTTCATGTAGCATCACCATGTATTTTATTATGCTTTTTCTTTCAGATAAAACCTAACTGTCTCACATCTAGTATGTACCAGGTGAGTCAAGAGAAGTTGCCCTCAACTGTTTTCCTCAGCGACTATCTGGTAGCTGTGTCTAACATGGAGACAGGAACACTGGAGAAGAAAATGAGACACATCATGGACAAGAATCCAAAATGTGTGACAAAGCTGTAACACTCTCTGATGACGACTTCATACAGTACACTGGTTGCTGCCTTGACTGCCCAGCAATCAAATTCTAATGAATGGGTAAGAGCCAGGATTGGCCGCATCACAGCCTCAAACTTTGGTCGAGTGAAATCGAGACTGATCACTTTAGAGACTGAAAACAATCAGAGTAAAGAGCTGGGCCCCATATTATCAGATCTCATGTGCTACAACCCGCTATCTGATCTGCCTCAACTTGTTCATGGCAGGGAAACAGAAGTACATGCAAGAGCAGTGTATCTTGAGCTTTTTACAGAAGAGGGCCATGTTAATTGCAGCGCTCAATTAACTGGGCTTCACAACTACAAGAAGCACATATTCCTCGCAGCAAGTCCAGATCTTCTAGTCTCATGCGACTGTTGTCCCAAGGGCCTGGCAGAGATCAAAAGTCCATACTACACCTCTGAAATAAGTCATGTTGACAAATTCCTGCAACATTTTACCATACCTAGACAATGACCTGAAGCTGAATACATCCAACAAATACTTTGCTTAGGTAACCAGAATAACTTGAAAATCACATGCAATAGTAAAATTTTGATATGAATCATATTCCCTATAGGAATAAACATATAAAAATTTGAGAGTATAATTTAAACGACACCCCCAAGTTGTCTTATCAATCAGGTCGCAAGAAATTAAGAGAAATCAATCTTATCCAAAGTTCATCCATTGTTTTAAAAAATTCATCACCAGATTCTTTAGAAAACATGTCAATAAAAGAAATCAGTCATCAAATCAAGATGCATTGTCCAATTTCATCCAGTATTTTATCGTCAATGGCGTCAGGCACTGGGAAAATTTCAATTTGAAGGTTTGTGTTATATTCCATGGTTTTAAACAGATGACCACCTGTTGGGACACTTGCTGGTCTGTGGACACTTGCTGGTCACTTGGCAACTATGACAATAATCTGCCGATTTGTAAATAGAATGAAGGAAACATCTGGTTTGAAAATGATTTTTTTGTATATATAAACTAATACCTTGTCATGTCTAAAACACCAAATAAATTGTATAAACAAGTCAGTTGTGCCAAGCTGTAGTGTATGCATATTTTTGTCAGGAGGACAATCAAAGGAAATAGAATATTATTTTGAAAAAGGGTCAATTTGGTTGTGCATATCAATTTTGAAAACATTTTTTGATACTGATTTCTTGCCAGGTAAAGAAAATTTTGGCTCACACATGTTCAGGGATTGCTTTCATTTCATTCAAAATATAAAGATGCTGAACAAAAATCATGCGACTTGAAAAAATTATAAGACTCAAAAGATGCTCAAAATGTTCACAATCGAACTCAATCTCATGGTATGAAGACAGTCTTTTACGCCTCAAAAAAGAAAAAAA
This sequence comes from Streblospio benedicti, assembly GCA_019095985.1. NCBI lineage: Eukaryota > Metazoa > Annelida > Polychaeta > Spionida > Spionidae > Streblospio > Streblospio benedicti. Next base: position 47,075,698 of record CM032662.1, read on the forward strand.
AAATTTAATAAGAAGTCCTATAATCGTGGTTCGTTTGATGATAAACACAGATAAAAGACAGAGCACGTCCAGTGCATACGGATATCGTCTGCACAACGAACAGAGGCCACCAGCATCGACTAATACTGATTTCTTGCCATGTAAAGAGAATTTTGGCTTACACATGTGCTAGGATTGCTTTCATTTGATTCAACAATATAAAGATGCTGAACAAAAATTATGCAACTTGAAAAAAAATATAGACTCAAAAAATGCTCAAAATGTTCACAATCGAAGTCAATCTCATGGTATGAAGAGAGCTAAGTCTTTTCGCCTCAAAAAGAAAAGAAAAAAATCTAAGAAGTCTCTTTCCTTTACTGATGAACACAGCAAAAGCTCTACCAGAGAGAAAAGAATAAGATTTAGATCAAATATAATTGCACAAATGTTTTTTCCTATAATCAGATGTTTGAAAAATGGTTCGATTAAAAAAAAATATGAAAATTAACGAACTAAGATGTTTTATCAATCATGTCCCAAGATGTCAAAAGAGAGCCATGAACAATCCAGTGCATATGGATATGCATAAAGAACAAAATGACACCATCTGATTTGAAAATTATTTTTTGTATATATAAAAATACCTTATTTTGTCTAAAAAACCATGTGAATGGTAAACACAACAGTCAGATGTCAAAACTGTAGTGTAGGTATACATATTGCCAGGAAAAATTAATCAAAAAGAAATATTATATTATTTGGAAGTCAATTCATGGTTGTCCATATCAGCCTTGAAAAATTTTTAAATCTGTTATACTGAAAGAAAAAAATGAGAAGAAAGATTTGTCCTGATGAGCACAGCAAAATATCTTCAGGGAAAAAATAAGATTTAGATCAAAAATATAAACAATTATTTTTCCTAAAAAAAATTTAAATTAAAAACCCATGAAGAATGATGAACACAAAAAAAAACTCACAAAACATGAATAAGAGCAGATAGAAAAAAATAATTACACAAAAAGTTTTACCCTATATCAGATGTTTGAAAAATGGTTCGATTCAAAATCCCGTCAAATAACCGTTTTAAATAATCGTCCCCAAGATCATGTTCATCAATCATGTCGCAATCAATTAAAATCATATCCCCCAGGAATCATCATCATCATCATCATCATCATCATCATCATCATCATCATCATCACATCATCATCATCATCATCATCATATCATCATCATCATCATCATCATCATCATCATAAAGAGAATTTTCATCATCATCATCATCATCATCATCATTCATCATCATCATCATCATCATCATCATCATCAAGCATCATCAACAAAAATTATGCATCATGAAAATCATCATCATCATCAAAATGCTCAAAATGTTCAATCAGCTATCCAACAATATCTCATGGTAACTGAAGAGAGTTGAGAGCTTCGGCATCAAAAAGAAAAGAAAAAAAAAATCTTCAAAGTCCAACTTTTAAAAAGATGAACAAAGCATGGAAATATTTGGACATTGAACAAAGAGAAAAGAATAAGATTTAAATCAAATATAATTGCACAAATGTTTTTTCCTATAATCAGATGTTTGAAGAATGGTTAAATTAAAAAACCCATGAAAATTATGAACTATGAGCAGCAGCAGCAGCAGCAGCAGCAGCAGCAGCAGCAGCAGCAGCAGCATTTTTTTTGCAGCAAGTGCAGCAGCAGCAACAACAACAATCAAAATCCAAAATCATACAAAACCATTTACATTTTTAAAAAGAAACCCCATGTTCACCACCCTCCGCACCAAAGAAACTGAAATTATCATCATCGTCATCATCATCATCATCTCAATCATTAGCTCCTATACCAACAATAATAAGCAATGTTAACAATCAACAATCATCATCATCCCAGCAACAAAAACAAGCAACACAAGAGCAGAAGAAAAATGCTAATGAGCTGCTGAGTGCAGTATCAAACTAAAAATGGAATACGAAAATTGGTTTAAGAATTAATGTTATATATCTAATAAAGTGTAATTTGTAAATATCAATTTGTTTCTTATCTATTTAACATGAAAGAGGATGGTGGAAGAATACCCTTTGAGAAATTGTATGTTTGAAATCATATAAATATTATGTATAATCAGTCAATTGTAATATATTTCTAATGTATAATGTGTCATTTAATAAATCGTATGAATTAAATGTCAATTTCTTGTTGTATAGTCATTGCAGTCGATTCTAATATATTTCAAATTAATAATGTGTCATTTAATAAATTGTATTAATGTCAATTTGTTTCTTGTTATCTATTTTCTACCATTATTTATTACCATTCATTGTCATCAATTTTCACAAATGTCAACTTCTTAACATTTTAGCATTAAATTGCAGATTTTATTTTACAAAAATCGGTTATCACATACATTTAAATGTGCTTGTTGTATTGATGGTCACAATGGTGAAATTATAAGTGAACATGTTTCTCCGAATGACATAATGATAACAAACACACTCAGAGCCAAAAGAAAAATTGGACATAGCCCGGCCATAGCCTCCCCCATTTTATAAATTTAATAATATATTATAAGACAGTTACGACCATTGTTACCTATAAATTTTAAAGGTGCATAGCAACGGTTGCTACCGTTCCCTATATTACCACCTTTACTACTGACAGCGCTCTCCGACAAATGCCAGACGAGCGTATTGCAAGGCAGCCGAAAAGGATTATTATCCTATTAAGTCTTTGGACTATGACTTAAAAAGAAATAAAAAAAATATTGGACATTTCAATAATATAATTTTTCTATGCAATAGGTTTCATTGACCTTAAAGAGTACATGATAAAAAAATTAATAGTTGAAAAAAATATTTGTACATTTCATTACTATTACAACAACAATAGGTTTTATGGACTTTCAAGAGTAAATAATAATGTTCGAGTCCGTGTAAATGAGTTCTTGAAATCCGTCAGTTCCACGTCACTTTTATCAACATCCAGCAGTGTGTCGTCTATGTCATCTAGCTCAAGTTCCATATTCCAATTGTATGAAGACAGTAAGTAGTCTCGATCATCCAGACCTTGTTGGTGACGTGCACTCACAAAGTGAGTATGGACCATTTGACCGGTTTTGTTTACATAAAAGGTGCACAGTTTTACCCAAAAACTGGTAAAGTTTCTGATTTTTTGTCAATAACACGTGATCGTGTGATTGAAGGTTTAATGTTGACAACTTGCAATAATCAAGTGATTAAAACGGCGATGCTGGTGGGGAAAAGCCACCAAGTGTAATTGGCTATATGCTTGCTTGATCCTCAAAAAGAATATTTGGAATCAAATGACGAAAAATGTGAATTTGAAATAATTCCCCTAAAGGAACTTGATAGCGACACGGTTTCATACAGGCCTCAAAACAAAGTCACAAAACCCCCAGCTACATGTGAGCAATCAACAACATTTGAATACACAGCAAGATTCAAAGTTTGATTCTTCGAAGTCCAATCACAGTATGGAATCTTCTAGCTCAACAGCAGAATTTGCATCTTTACTGTATGTGAATTATGGGTGACTGGATATTTTATGTGTAGGTAAAAAAAGTGAACCATTCTATTTTAGTTCTGATTTCTTGTAATATAGTTTGTGTTAAATTGTGTTGCATCACATAATATTATAGGAGTTCTTGGTGATTGGGTGGAATTGTCATGTAGTCAAAAGTAATCAAAATATTCCATATAACATCTAGACAGATTTATTGACTTATAAATATTTGTGTGTATAGCAGTAAGATAGGTTTCTATTTGATTTGATTAGTTTTAGTAGTATTTTTATGACACATTTGAATTTTGACGTGCAGTAAGTTTGAATAACATATGTTGAACATTTTATTTTATGATGAATCTGAATCTTGATTAATGTTACATTTGTAAGATTTTATAAGAGAAATTTGGTAACTTTAGATTTGATAACTCTGTGTTAAGTGGATAGTCTCTAGCTTTTCTTTGATCATTGCATATTGTATGTGTATCATATTGTTTTTTTTTCATAAAACAACACAGATCAAAATTAATATTTGAATTCCAGTGAAATTCCAATTAAATATTTTTTAAGTGATAGGGACTCCAACATCGCCAGGAAAATGTGCTTTTGTGTGGTGATCCAAGAGATATTAATAACACACCTAAAGATTTTCTAACAATGCCACAGCCAGATTCCAGTACACAAACATCCAGAGACTCTTAAACAAAAGAGCGAGATGTTCACGATGGATTTTATGTTGATAGATCCGCCGCAAAATTTTGAAAATATTGGACTATTGAAATGGCATCATTCCATGTCCAAATGACAAACCAAGGTCGATATTACTCCATGGTGACGGCCTCACCATGGAGAGATTAACAGTGAACAATCGAGCACCTACCGTCAAAACAAACGAGAGGCTTGACCCGGAAAGTTCCATAAGAAAATTACGATGATTATTGAAAAGGCAGTTTCTAAAAATTAAAGCTGTAATATAGATTGTTAGGAAGCTGAATGGCAGATGCAAGCCATTTTTCCTGCATACTTGTGAGTTAATCTCATGTTTATTTGAGACAACTTCTCTGGCTGCTTTGACAATGTGGGCTTTGAGGAGCAAGCAGCAAGACAGAAAGCATGATTGTGTTCACTTCGCAGTTCTACGCAAAGCATAGAGTGAAAACATAAGATGACACAATAAAATACTAGAATTCCATAGTCATATCAATTCAATTTTTTTTTACCAGATAGACTCTAACATCACAAGAAAAATGTATTTTTTCTGTCATGATTCAAGAGATTATAATAGCCCACCTCAAGATTTTCAAACAATGCCACAGCCACATTCCAACTCATGAACATACCCAGACACTAAACAAAAGAGTGAGCTTTTTAAGTGTGCATCTTGAAGAAAACATCCCGTCTGATATTGACGCTGAGCTAGACACAGGCACCAGAGCCATTTCCTCAATAGCGTACTGCAGATGAAATCCTACACATCATCAAGAAATTTGAGCTCAAGTAGATGTACGATCTGAAGAGACAAAAGTAGGGAATAAATTGTCACAGCATGTGCAGGAAATGCAGTACAGATAAGAATGCAATCAAAATGTATTCAGATGAAAATTTCATGGGTCCAGGCAAAGTCCCGCAACAGCTCCAAGACATGACTGTGGTAGAGTGGCAGTTGATTTGTAGTCGGAATCCAAAAATCGTGTCACCTGTCACTTTTGACAGGTGGATGATGAATGACTGCCGACTATCCCCGGTCCGGACGAGCTGTGGGGCGAGCGTTGGGCGAGCAAGCACAGCCATGAGGCAGAATCCATAAATCGTGTCACCTGTCACACGGAAAAAAAACACCCAACCATAGGAGGGTGGACACTACACTTTGTGTTGTTATACAATATTTCAAATTGTCCTAGTTGTTGGGGAGGGAAAACCGTGAATGAACGTTAATTCCGATTATCTCAAGAGGACCTATCAAATAATCAACACTCTATAGAACACACAAAAATACTCTGGGTCATAATTGGAGAGGGCAAGGGAGATCTAGCAATAGGAGTCATTTACATTGAGTCTGGAGAAAACCTCCAAGCTAAAATATGGAATGCTGCCCTCCAAAAGAAAATTATCTGAGATATCACTGCGTTGAAAGAGCTAGAGTTACCCATCCTATTGATCGGACATTTCATTGGCCATATGACGATGGAACAGCCTCAACAGGCGATAGACTTTAATGGCCGCTTCCTGGCACATACATAACCAACAAATACTAAACCTCATCACCCTAACCAGCCTCTGTCAACGAAAGAATACATGACGAGAGGTGATAGATCAAAACGTATTGACTACTTGCTACTCACGTGGGTTAATGACGCTCCTAGACCTGTGCTAGTATGCACAACGTACCATGTACATTGGTGTCACATTCTCAAATACATCGCGATATTCAAAAAGTATGTGTACTGAAGGCAAATTCGTAACTATGGTGCTGTTTCTATGTAAATATAAACAGTGAAAAGAAAAAAAAACACGGCAAAGTGAAAGTGTACGAAGTCTTACAATGGAAGCAGAAGCAGATTTACAGGTAGGTAATGATAGTGAATGTAAATAAAATTATTAATATCTAAATGAAATTGTCATTGTTGGTATTGGGTAGGAAAGCATTATTTAAGCTATTTATAAACCACAGATAGCTATCCAAAGAGTACGATAGTCAGTGTCAGTCAATACCTATCACCTACCGTGCATAATGGACTAATTTCTTAGTCCTAGATTCATGGCTATGTACCATGCCAGGGCTATATGTAGATCTACGCATGCATGTTATGTCAACTCCTTCAATGATGCTAGTTAGGCCTACATCTATTAGAGGTGTGGTTGACACTGTACTAGAACTATAGTAGACTCTATTTTGGGTCTTTAAGTAACCTCTAATTGTTGTAATATTTGTTGTTACTAGTACTACATGCCACTTAAATGATTAAAGAAATACAAATGAGTGAATCTTCATATATACTTATTATCTTTTATTTAATAGGCATCAGAACCGCCATCCATATCTACAAGCGCTACTGGTACAGGGTCAATCAAGACTAGAATGCAAGAAAGTACCGGTAAGTAAAATATTAATCTTGATAATAAACTGTTGTAGATCTATTGTATCTTTACCATATGTTTTTTTTTTTACCAAAATGAAATACAGTTTACATAGTCATTATGTGTCCATTAAAACTATAACAGGACACTGATTTGATTTCCATTTCATACTTAAACTCAATTGAATTTATATGTGTAACGAGTGCGCTTGCTTCCAACCATATTGCTATAAATGTAAGAAAATTGTAGCAATAGATTTCTCTTCCTCCTACTTGACACAACTAGAGATGTGATTACAAAGGGATATGCAGCCATGATGACTACTTTTATCATAAATAATTATTTCACAATTCTAGATCCCAGTAACCATGAGTTTCATATAATTGAACTGATATTATTCAGATCCAAAGAACTACTTGCAAAGAAATGGTCGTAGACGGCAAAAGAGAAAAGAAAAGTTTTCATCGCTGCCATCATCATTTCCACCACCGCAATCATCAACAGTATCGGCATCAACAGAAAGATCACCATCTGAACGAACATTCAACACCATAAACAATAATTTCGTATCATCAAGGGGGGAAAGAATATTACATTTATCATTGAGGAATAAATAAGATCATCATCATTGGACCCATTACATGCAGGACTGGAAGAATTCGCAAAATTGAAAAGAAAAATTAATATATTGTCAAATAGTTCCACCATATTAAAAAGATAATCATTCTTTGCTCTAAATATATGTTCTAATCATTTCACTGAATAAATTCTAACTTTGGTAGTATTCATATTTTATTTGACATATTTTATTTATTAAACAGTACAATGACTACTGTATCAATCCACCCATGTGGTGGGGGTAGCTGAGTCAGCTGGAGGGTCAGAGTATGGTGGCTCCGGTGTCGATACTTGGCTGGCCATAGGTTGTGTAGGCTCAGAAGAACCTGTCCCGAGTTATGCAGGCGTGGTGGTCAGTGTGGTGCTTGGAACGTACAGGAGGCCCTGATACTTTAGGTGAGATGACTCCCACTTGGGGTGTGATCTCTTGGAGCATTCACGGTTGCTGTGAGAGCTATATTTTCTTCCATAGAGGACGAGATTTTACACACCTTGCTCATAGCAGTGACGCACTTCATCAGCATCTCCTTCGAGTTGCATATCAGGTATTTGAAAGGAGTTTGCTTATCAATTTGAAATGTATAAAAAGTATTAATAATTCATTTAACTCTCATAAATTCTATCAATCTATTCCAGAGTGGTCATATTTGGGGCATTATGCTTTGTAAAGACCATGGTCCTTTACCATCGGAATGGGGATGGGAACAGAAATCTCCAGAGTTGTCCCCTATACCACTATATACAACAAAAACCTAATACTCAAGATTTACCCGAATTAGTTCTTTGTAAATGCAGATCAACGTGTAAACCACCATGTAAATGTTTTATGAATGAACATGTCAGCCATACATGTCACTATGTGCTTGTCAAGTAAAGTGTATACACAGTGAAATCTGTCTTCCATGAATAGGTTTTCCTAAATGACATTGCATTAATGAATGACCTTCATTTCTAGTGGTATTCATTATATATATATGTAAAAAAACACAACTATTTAGTTTCCTTGTGCCCTTTTAACATTCTGAAAACAGAAATGTGTAACTTGTTAACTTGTTTTTATTTCTTCTGATACTATGAATTCACAATCATGTATAATGCTGTTCAGGATTTTCAACACTAGAATTTGAAAACACAGCACAATTTTGAGATTTTCTTTTATATGGTAATATGTTTTAAGATAAGATTTAATATTTTTGTTTCTGGTATTTAACCTATCTAATTAAATGTGATATTCAAGTTATCCAATTGCATGTTGTATATTAGATACATATTCAAGTGTAAATGTTTTCGATTTGAAGACAAAGCCGCAAACATGGCATCAACTCTTACAACGAAATCTGAGATATCAAAAGCAATTCTGCTGTTTCTTTTCATAATATCAAATTGTGCAAAACTATTTGGAATAGGCTATGGTAAGAGACTGAAATAAAAATATGATTTAAACGCAATAATTTCGAACCAGTACTTTTGCTACTTTGTGTGTAATGCAGGCCGGTCAGTTTAAACGTAGTAGCCGAGCAGTAAGCAGCAAAATTATTTTCCCACCCACCTCATCCCATGTATCGTTTGATTATGATAACCATTATTGTATGTAAAAAATATTTGTTCTATTTTAACCATTTCAAATGTTAGGAAAATTTAGTGTGTTTTTTATTGTTAACTGTATGAATAATTTTTAAGGCAGTACGTAATATTATGCAAGTGTTATTACTTTTTTATATTGTGTGAAACTCACTCCATGTGGAGGAAATTTATTGTAAAAAATTTTGATTGTCAATAAACATTGACCTTACACCCCACAAACCGTGTCAAGTTAAATAGCACTCATAGTTTTATTCTTCAACCATACATTTTAAAGATATCAAAAGCAATTCTGCTGTTTCTTTTTATGATCTGAAATGATGCAAAGATATTTGAATTAGAGGTTTGAATTGCCATTTTGAGGATTCCTTGACCCCAAAAACATAGTACTAATCAGTAATTCATAATTATAGCTATCATAGTGAAACAAATATGCAAGAAACATATTTTCATCATCCATTTTGAAAAATGGCAGCCAGTTTGGATATGAGGGGAGATATGTGTTGTGTCTTTGTGCAAAGCTCTAATTTGAACCTGAGGCTACTTGTGTGCCAAGGTAAAGGATTGTGCTCTGAAAAATGTTTCTATATTGATGAACTTGATCATTATATGTTGAACATTAAGAGTTCACCTAACATTGTGATTTCTTGAAGACATGATGGAAAATGTCAAATATATTGGATGTATTTGGTGATCTACATTGCATCTTAGGATGAATGCTTGGAATGAAATATGCTAATTAACATTCTGTAACTGTAAATATGTATGAGTTAATACATGTATATTTATTTCAACGTAAAGACCAAACAAATTGTAGAATTTAAATATATTTCTAAATATATTTGTTTAAAATGGACATAATTTCTAAAATATTAGTTTAAATCAACTGTAATATAGATTTTCGAATTCCTTGATCTCAAAAACATATGTTTAAATACTAATTCTATAATTTTTTGTTAGTTTTTGTTTTTTTCTCTTTCTGCTGCCTTACATCCGAAAAACAAAAATTTGTAGTAGTAAAAAATTTGTAAAGTTGAGAAGGACACTAGAGATTTCGAAACATGTCTAAATAAATTTTAATTTGATTTTCACAGAAAATAGGACTTAGTTTTTCGGTTGTAAGGCAGCAGAAAGAGAAAAAAAACTAACAAAAAATGCGCCCACATGCTGCATACCATATATCACAAATCTTGTATAGTTCTATAATTATAACTACAATAATAGGAAAGATAATCAAAATCATAATTTCAGGCTGCCATTTTGGAACATGGCTGCCATCTTTGATTTGAGGGGTGGTCTATGTTGTGTCTTTGGATAAAAGTTAATGCTTGACCCTAGGGTTCTACTGTGGCAAAGGAAATGCTTGTATTATGAAATGAAGTTTCGTGGACCTTACTTCCACTGCTACATGGCACATCAAGAATATTTAGAAAGTCTTTGTACAATTTGTGTAGTGCAAATAATTGCTGTACATAATAAAATGAGAAGACATATTTGTATGGATTACAAAGAGAACCTTAATTATTTTAATACCACAAAATGCTCTAAATGTACAAAGATAAAGTCCATGCATGAATCAATAGATTTAAAAACTGAAATGATACAGAATGGTACGCAAGTGATGTGTACAAGTTGTAAAAATAAAATATAATCATTTTTACTACATAAAGGAAGTGAGTAGACTTAAACAAATGAAATAGAATTAACTTTATGTGGTTGGCATTTCTTACCATAGAGGACATTCTTTTGAAAGATTCATTTAAGAAACCATCATGGACACTCCTCCAGATGATCAAGTGGAAAAAGTTCACATGCAAAGAGTACGCAGAGGTCTTTACAATAAGTAAGTGGTAAATGATACATCAATTTAATTTCAATTAACATTCACGCTTATTCACATTGATATTTATATTTGATGCTAAAAGAGCCCATAAAATGTTCAGGCACTAGACAAAATTCAGCCTACATATCAAACTAGATTACATTCTTCTAAAAGCTCACTTCCTAAAATCATAATATACATAAAAACTAGTTGTATCGATAGATGTCGATGTTCTCACCGAAGCCTCCCACCAAGCCAGTGCATCACATTCCTGCAGGTACGGTTTTGGCAGAATGCAGGGGTACATCCTGTGGTACATGAATGTGCAATGCCCGCGGCAGATACTGAGGCTAAACATACAAGTGAAGTACAAATGTACAGAACCTGAGAACCTACGTGCATTTGCATGTGTTAAGGGAGAGTATGTGCATTTGAATTTGTCTTTATGAAGCATGAATTTAAATGATATTAACATTCATATTAAAAACTGCTTTTCTCAAATTCATTCACCCACAACATAAGCCTCTCCATTGTACTACTGGCAGTTTGTAACATCGTAAGTCATAGCTTTAAGTTTATGTGTCATGATGGCAACTTACATTATGCAGAAAAATAACAATTAGGCATGTTTAAATCATAATTGTAATTGTAATACTTTTTAGGTATCTTAACGGGTACTTTATAATACCATCTTCAAAATAAGATGATTTAGTTGTGCAGAAATTCAACTTGTGTTTGCTGTTTGTAGAATCTGGGTGACATCAAGAATAAGATGAACAGTGTGATTAAGAAGACGGAAAGGTTGATGGTGGAAGAAACTGGTGAAGCAGGCGTTTGCAGTCCCTAAATCCGAAGGCAGATTTAATAGTTGTGCTTTTTTCAGTGTCAATATCAATGTCACGCTCCATTAAGAAAATAAGTTAGAAATCATTATTAGTTTGATCTGTCTGTTTTAATTGCAAAATCCCACATAAAAAATAACAAATAAGCGTCATTTAATAGTTGTGCTTTTTTCAGTGTCAATATCAATCGTATCAAGTATATGAGGCTATTAAGAAAATAAGTTAGAAATCATTATTAGTTTGATCTGTCTGTTTTAATTGAAATATTCAAAATCATTTTACAGATTATCACATACATTAAAATAACAAATGCAAGTAAAGATGTTCATGCTGTGTCCAAGAGAACGTGGAGGAATAGAGCCTGTGAAGTTGAAACAGAGCATGGCTATATCTCTGGGGGAGGTGAGATGCGTCAAATGCAGCATTGCTGGGTGCTGAATTACACTAGGCTTCCAAATAAGCTGCCCAGTTCATGAGAGTGGTGCAACAGAAAATACAGCTGGGGAAAGGCAAGAAAATCATGCTATTTGAAAGTTGTGACTATTAATCTTACATTGATTTCAGTGGTGAATATGGGCACATACGTAAGCAATCACGTGTAGTGAAGTAGCCTCGAGGTTCATCTTTTACCCGTTGAACCACATATCAACTCTTGTGATAGAGACTAATGTGCAACGTCATCAGTTATATTATTTTATTACAGTGCACTGAAGCAAAACTAGAAAATGGAAATTGAAATATTAATGAATAGAATAAAGTAGTGGATTATGAATACTACATTAGTCCTCCTCTTCATCTGCATCCTATTTGGAGGATCAGAAGTAAAGAACTATCTTCGCGAAGGGTAAGTTTGATTTTAGAAATAAGTTTTATTAAGTAAAGATCAGATCTAATGTTTCTACATTGGCAATTCACATGTAAATTTGACGCTTAAATTTTTCTTTTTATTTCTAGATTTTTGGTCATGTGGCAGGGTAAGGTTTTGATCAGAACTTGAGTATGGCTTGTTACAAATTGTTTTTGTATTTTTCATTATTGTTCTTAACAGTTGTGTTGTTTGCTGTTGTTTTTGGATCCAAATGTGACAACATTGCTGTAAACTATCCAAAAGCTAGGGTTGACTTGGATAATATTCTTCACACTTTCACACTTTAATTCACAGAAATGGTGCATGGAGTTGTGATTTTAGTCAGTAAAATTGTCTCTTCATATCATGTGGTGGTATCCTCATCAATCATATTCTGTTCATTGTGTACATTATGTACTCTAATAACTGTGTATTTTGTCCGTGGTGTCTATGACACTATTTCAACATTTGGAGCTTTGTATATCTTTCTTCACCTTGGAGAGTTCTTTGGTATTGTTCACTGCTGTAAATGCAAGTTTCCCTTGAATGTGAGTCCAACACTCACAAGATTAATCCATGTAGTTGTACATTTGACAACTGTTTATTTCTTTAGAAGGCAGTTAGATGAAATCAAAACATAAAAATATCTATCAGGCCTTCCTATATCCAACTAAAGTACCAAACTGTGTAAAAAAATGAAAAATGGAATCTTTTTTTTTTAAACTCTGAATTATCATGTAAATAAATGTTTATGAATTTGATGGGAACAAAATTCATATGCAATAAAAAAGTTTTCAATATTCAGTTTAAAATTATACATGTACATAGAGCTATATTTTGTGAAACCTGTCTAAAACATATGAATATGTTGACTGATCAGACTCCTCACAAGTCCAGTGCCGGCAGCTAGTGGGCAGGATGCTGCCAACTGCGACCACGCCCACTTCTGGCGCTACATGACATCTACCTGCATAGACGCAGCATCGAGCTGCACTACCACCCACGCCAGTGTCTGGACAGTCAACCCCAGGTGACGCCCGGCATGCGAGCACTACTCGTGGAGTGGCTCACCAAACTGCACCGCCACTTCCAGCTCCACACACTCTTCCTCACGGTGAACACCCGGTTCCTGGCGACCACGTCCGTGTCCCGCGACTGCTTCCAGCTGCTGGGGATCACGGCTCATCGCTGCCAAACAGGAAGAGACGTTTTTCCCCGAGATCCGCGTGCTGCTCGGTGTGTGCAGCGACTCGTACACGCATTATGTTGTGCTGCAGTTCGAGGATAAAAATTTTTTCTCTATCGTGACATTTCAATCGAACATGTATTTGATAAAATGTTTACAGTAGAAACTTGTTATCTCAAATCTGTAAGCAGACTCCTCGAGATATTCCACCGTGCTCTTCTTCCTCTGAGCGCCACCTTACAGCAGCCGTGGCCAGCTGGTAGCACATGGCAACTGATATCTTCTGGAACTGTCTTTACAGGACTACAGTCTGTGCCAAAATGTTCCTTCTCTCCTGGCATTAGGCTGCCTGGAGCTGGGGGACGAGGTGCAGCTGGTGGTTGCCTGCTACTCCCCCTTGCGCCCGGCGCCGCTCAAATGATGCAGAGCCTGCCGTGGGCGTATCTTTTGAGTAGCAGATGCAGCAAGGATGACATTGAGCTCCAAGCATGGACCACCTTATCTCAAGTATTTTAGACGGACTAATGATGCTATGCATGGACCTGACTTGGACGAATTTTCTTGCTTAAATGATATATAAAAAAGGTTTAGATCGAGCCTGACTTTTTTTCCTATAATCAGATGTTTGAAGAATGGTTCAATTAAAAAACCCATAAAAAATATGAACTATGAAATTTTTGTTCACCTGAAAGCCTCGGCTCAGTGGGGATGCAGCAAGGATGACAGCGGCTTCATGAGCTCCCAAGCCAGAGGACCACGTGCTTATCCCAACAACTGAAGAGCGATTGATGAAAATGTGTGTTGCACCGTGTGTTGTATGGCAAAGATCTTTGTAAGCTGGTATATAACATTTTCTATGAATTTATTCAGAAATGTAAATTTGAAAGAACTAACTTTAAAAATAAGGCCTTTGGTAGAATTACTATGAATCATATAAAATATGTATTATATAATGAAAAAAAATAATACTATATTTTTATACTCTTTGAATACTTCTACTGTATGTGTTTGTCTTTTATTTGTGAACTGCTCTTATATATATTTATTTATGAAATGTATAATCATTTTTAATTATTTTCTTACTAAATAAAGGAGGTGAGTACACTTCAAAAAAAAAAAAAACTTTATGTGGTTGGCGTTTCTCACCATAGAGGACATTCTTTTGAATGATTCATTTAAGAAACCATCATGATCAGATGATCAGAGGAAACAGTTCACTTGCAAACAATGTCCAGAGGTCTTTACGTCAGAGGAAGCTTGACAGAAGCATTTAGAGTCAGCGTTTTCTATGTGAAATTTGTGGACAGATATTTAGAAAGCAGTATCAGGTCACTACCCACATGATACGCTGCATGACAGCAAATGGTGAGGCAACATTTACTCATCATGACAGACAGTGTTGACACTGACATGACATCACACACCAGTGAGGAAGTGGAAACCATATTAAGAATAGAAACTTCCCAGATAATAAACAAGATAGACAGACGAATATAAACGATGTGGTGATAGCGGATTTTGAAATTGTCATGATTGTTCACTTTTGAGTAAAAGCAAGAAACTTTCCATGAATGAAGGATGGTATGTGGGGAGTATTTCAAGATACAGACCCCAGCTGACCAGTGGTCATTAGGGGGTCAAAAAGTAGGTCAAAGTTCAAAATTTTCGAAAAGATGCTATAATGTTTTGTTTTTTCAATTCATATATTATTGAAATATCAGTATATTTGAATATTAAAGAATGTTTTAGACTAATCAAACCAAAATTACTGTATAAATGTAGGCCAAAGTACAAGATTTGGGGCAAATATCAACACCAGCTTTTGCAGTGCTATACTCATGGGTCAGATTGGCATTAGAATATAACATAATTAACATTTTATTTTACAGCCAAAAGAATATTTTCATAACCTACTATCTATATGAATCAATTTACAATAAGTTTAGTTCATAAAAATTAGACCAAAGTACAATTTGAACGAGATTATCTACACTCCACTATCACGGCGTTCAATCATTACCAAAAACATACATCAGTTTATTCCGTGTGGAAAAAACCATCTCAGTGTTTGGTGTAAAACAAGAACCAGTGTCCACATCCAACACTCAGCAAGTCCCATCCGAATCAGAGCAGTTTGCTCCATCCACAGTCCAGACCCCCTCATCCCCGTCAGAACAGGCTGATGCATCCATATCAGCACAGCCAGAAGCTTCAGCATCATCAGTAGAGCCTGTAGTGTTTGGATACACTCCTGCACCTCGACCTTTCAGAAGAGCCCATGGCGGAATACGCCCCAACAGAGAATTATCCAAGGTCAACTGGGTCCCCTAAACTGGTCAAAGTAAGTTTTGAAATTTTCTTCTAGACAATTGCTTGGTCTAGATCAGAGCCAGCGAAAACTTATTTGTTCTTTTCTGTGCTGTATTTTAAAAAAGAATAATAAAATCAAATGCAAAAGTAAATAGTTTATTATGAACATTTGACCAATCATAAGAAAAATTCAGTGAAAATATAACTTATTTTTAGACTAATTTACTTGGAGAAGAAGTCATTGTATAAGACCTGTTAATATCATCCAACAATGTTGTTTATTTATCTTATCCATTATCTTAACAATTAAGGAGGCGGTACACATCGCACCAACAGGCAGGTCATGAACCGGGACGAGGGGCCCACCAGCTCGCAAGTATATGACCCATTTCTCGGCAGCGGTGGCTGCCAAGATGATTGACCGCCTGTCATGCGCAGTCGGTCATTCTGATGATGTCAGCAGAAGCTGATGAAACTGTTAATGATATTTTTTGTAAGTTTTACGTGTTGTGAATAAAGAAATGACTGTATATAAACATTACCAACACAATGAACACGTTCAAAGTGTCTATATATAGTTACAAACAAAAACAAAAATACAGTTAACTTCATTGATGTTCATACAATAGCTAAACCAACAAGTAAAAATATGTTTGCCCTACCCCCAAATCACGTTTTTTCTGGTCCAAGTGGTATTTTGTTTAATAAAACATGTTTTCTCTATATATTTAATATAAGTTACTGTCCTTTTCCATTCACAACACTTAACTTTAAATGTCAAATGAGTAAAAACTCATTTGAAATATCAAAAATGTCCACACTAGTTTACATGGGCTCGTGTGTGGCCTCCTTACTGATGGGGTGATTCTCCATCTCCCCCATGATATAAGTGCAAATTACCAGTAATTTATATATTATATTAAATTTATATATGTTTTTTTCCCAATCAACTGTTCCCAATGCTTGTAAAATTCATTTGTAACATTCCATTCTCTCACATCTTTCTACCACTATAGACATAACTGAAGACAGGTTTAACAACCATAAGCTACCACTTAAGTATATCAAGTGGCCCTGGCGGAACTCAAACTCATGACCCCAACCTGTGAGACCCCCTGTTATATACTTGGTCATGCAGGATTCAGACCTCACGCCCTACGGGTTGAGATAACTGACTTAGTATGTAAGCTGGGTGTTAAAGAGACTACGATGAGATTGAGGGGAATTCTGATCAGTGTGATCAGCTATGGGATGATCTTGGACCAGTATTTACTTGAGAGATAATAAATTATTTCATCAACAATACAGTTCTATAGAAAAAAAAGCAGTTGTTGACATTTTCAAATGCCATTAAATTCTTGTTATAGTTCATTTTTCAGGATTCTTTCAAGTGTACCATTATAACTGGTTATCACCCAACAGATGGATTAAAAAACATTAAGCTAATTCATATATTGTCATTAGTATATATTATGCTAAAAAAGACTAACAGAATTTATTAGTCAATTTGTTGAAAATTATGTTAAGATCAATACCTATTGCTCATGCACTATATACTATGCACCTTTACTATTGCTATAGTGCAAACATGATTTCGGGTAGGACAGGTGTGCATTATCATAAATTGTATTCATACAGCTTAAACAAGAACAAATTGTGTTGCATATATGGTAATGGTGTTCAATATGTAAACTCAATAAGTTTGCTTTCGTACAAAAACACATTGATGAGCAAGGCAATCCACATTACACACAAACACTTAGAAAAAAATAACACAGTAAGACTACAAAATTATCTTATAAGATGCATTAGAAAAAGCAATCAATGATTTAAAACCACTAACAAATGCACACGAGAAATCATTTTATGCTACTCTTCTAAACTACATTAACAATTTCAGATTGAAGAACACATGCAAAGCTTTTTTTGCATCGTGACATTTATGATAAGTATTGCAATAAGTGTTACAAAAATTCAAGAGAAGTCATCGCGTAGAAAGAGCAGAACTATTGAAGATTAAATTGTTAAATTCTTTAGAAATAATGTTCAAAGTCACAAGCTGTCAAATAGAGGTGTCTTGTACATATGGCCACATCACAATCACTTCACATACTGATGCATGAACAGAGACCAGCCCATATTGAACAAAAAACAAACACTAACAAACCTGATACAAAAAATAAGTTTACATCAGAATTGTTGTATATGTGGAAGACAGTAAATAAAGACCATATTCAAAAACAATGTGCTAAAATTGAAAAAAAAAAACAAACAGAAAATCCTGCACAGAAAATTAGTGTTTACCATTCAATTTACAAAATCTGTTGCATGACAGTCACCCCACCCCACATTTGGAAAATGATTTATTTGCTCACATGCGGGCCCGTGAGTTGAAGCAAATCAAGATTGATTGAATAATTATTATATGAATTTTTCAGATGAAGCATCTTCATGCAAACAGCAAAAATTTGTTAGAACATTTTTAACCTACATGTAACTGTTCAGCACAGATTGCGGGTGGTGGCACTCTGAATGTAACAAATATGGATTCACGCAGGTATGGGCTTCATGTTGTAGACATCAACATGAAAAGCATAATGAAGCGTACTTCAAATATTAAGTGTAGTAGAAAATCTGACTTTACAGGAACAGCAAATATGCTGCTGCTGCTGCTGCTGCTGCTGCTGCTGCTGCTGCTGCTGCTGCTGCTGCTGCTGCTGCTGCTGCTGCTGCTGTTGCTAGAGAGAAGTTTATCACTAGAAATAGGACAGGACTAAATAGGCGTAAGAATTCTTGTGTCTGTCAGGCACATCAGCTTCTCTGTTTTGAAGCATATCTTTTTAACATAAACGATTACATCTAGTTGAGCTATCTAGGGGCAGCCTGTATATGTTATGGTGTATATTAATATGTGTGAACAGACTGAAGTATGGTGCATGTGAAACTGACACACATGGCATGATTAGCATGAGAGTTTTTAAGGTGTTTGTTATAATCGCTAACGCTACCACATTGATATCATCTCGGTATATGAAGTGCTCATTCCAATCATCATGTCGAAAATATCTGAGTATCAATATAGTTTTATGATTTTAGTCAAAGATATGCATAAATGTTTGTGGTGTGCAAATGTTAGAAGTGTCTTGACCAAACTTCCATCTCTCACATGAAGCTAAAAAAGCAGTTTTAAGCAAAGAGAAGTACTAGTATGTGTATTTTAAGTAGATGCGTAGCTGTAAGAGATAATGTACAATTGGGTTTGATTGGGTTCAATCATTTGTAATTGTATAGGATTTGAATGTGCCTTTACATTGCAAGGCAGGGAGAATATTAAAAAATAATTTGCGTAGAATTTAGGAGGGAAGGGGTGAGATAAAATAAAAAAATATCCAAGAACTTCGAAAGGAAGGGTTCCCGCGAAAAAAAAATCATGAATAAATAATAAGGCAGGGGATTAACTCTTGCATGATTTTATGTTGCAATTTCTTTGTCTTGCTTTTTAATATACATTTTGTAGTATTCCATCTTTGCTTTGTTGTACTGTATGTTTGTGGTTTAGAAATCTTTATTATCTTTATGTAATCCACATTGCGATTTCATTTTATCATTATACTTTTTATGCTTTAATAACTGTATTTAAGGAGTGCAGGTTACTAATTGAGTGGTGGGCCCACGCTACGTCCATGTGTGTGTGTCCTAAGGACACTTTTATCCCCTAATCCTTTAAATTAATTCATTTTTATCGCACATCTCTCAAATACAAAAGGTGGAAAGGCTGAAAGAATTACCTAATCTGATTGATGGTATTTTCTTCCACATTGCTGTTCGAAGTTTAATGACTGATCAAATGACAATGAAGAAGACCGTATATTGTTCGGTGATACATGTACATGTATATACATTGCTTTTATGACCAAAACAATTTTACTCAATAGGATAACTTCACAATTTGTAATCTTCATGTTTGTTATCGTCAAAAATATAAGATAAGATGTTTTATCTCTGCAGTGAGATCCAAGTATAACACACACATGCTCATCAATCCATGCATCAAACCATAATAATAATGCAGTGAATGATAAAATTCGACATCTTCAACATGTTGACCATCTGTCAGCTTTACAAGAATGATTCAATCCTGATCTATTTCGGGCTATTATTCAATTGACATGCAATTGAAACTATATTGATATTGACGATGAGCAGGGGTTTTAAAATCTCACTTCATCAGGTGGGTGAGCTACTGCTGCTGTTGTTGATGACATATTCATACATTCTGAGACTGGCTTTTGGTGACTTCACCTAAACAGCCGACAGCCGACTTGTGTGGTCCATGGTGTGTACTGTTCATTTAATGGTTTACGCTCTTTCAACCGGTGTTCTAAATATTAGAAAGTCTTAATAAATGTCTTTCCCAAATCAATAAAACTATTATTACCGAAAAAATAATAATAATATGGCCGCGCCCATGAAACTAAAGCAGACATGACGGGAAACTAGTTTTCTTTGGCGAATGACATTTTATTAAAAATGTTACAAAAAATTTTTTGGGCAAAATATTCATAGTGCACTCGATGAGCCCATGGTATGATTGGCATTGTGCCATTTGATATGCTAAGTGGCCAAAGGCGCAATGGTGCAGCCTAGATTGAACACGCTTATGCCTAACAGAACCAAGAAATTATTCTCTCAATGACAACAGATCCAGGGGGAAGCGGAGGGGCTGGATCCTCCCTGAAGAAGCTAGATTGCTTTGAAAAGGGATTCAGTAGATCAAGGAATAACATTAGAAAATATATTATGACTTACAAAATCCATTTAAGAGGGATAAAAATATAAAAAATATAAAATAATCAAATATTTAGTTTCATACATCTTGACAATGTTTTAAATACCAATATGTAATATATATGTTTAACACCTCTAATCCTTTACATGGATATGTTCCACATTGTTGCATTCTCTATGATGTTGATGTATGTACATATTAATTGATATAAAATAAAGCAAAGGCCTAACAGCAAATTTCATTTATGTGTTGGTAATGCCCTGCAGTATTGAATCTAAAAAAGAAACAAATTCCTTCTCCCAGGTTTAACGCCACCTACAATCAAAGAAAATATCCAGGGTCCAATAAACACTGAAAAACTTGACCCTACTTATGTTCCTGCTGATGGAGACTCATTTAACACTGGTATCATTTTTTTTCATTTCGTACAATTTAAAATCTAAATAATGGCTGATATTCTGCTCCATTATATATCAAAGTTCAAGGAGAGAATCCATTCACCTACATGCTGGTAGTAGAACCAGGGGGTCTGTTCGGTATGTTGTTTCTATCACTACTAGTGTGTGGACGGTTCTAGAAAATCAAGACCAGTTAATCGGGTCTATGTAACCGAACAGTAACCGATTAACCACTGATTATTGCTCATCCAAGTATTTCATGTTATTTTTAGGAACTACATGCAAGGTGCACGGTCGAATGATAATTAAATAAATGCCTACATAATATGCATTGCTAACTTGTTTCTTTTTCACCTTCACAATCTATAGATTTGGCACAGTTATATGCATATTAAATTACGTATTCATGTTTACAGTTTACTAGTTTCACTATCGTTTTTGTGTATAGATGAACAAGGGCACATGATAGTAAAGCGAAACGATACTGCGACTGGATATATTGATTGGACAGAATCGACACCCTGTATCAATTAGCGTTATCGCGGTTTATGCATTTCGTCTTTTAAGTTCACCAGCAAGGCCATTGGAACTGCCAAAAATGTTAAATCAAGCAAAATTAATGAAATATATGGATATATATAGCTTGGGCATGAAAATAATCATCAAAATCAATAACCGGTTTGTCAATGTAGGGACCGGTTATGCTTAGAAAATCGACCGTAGCCGGTTATCCGGTTAATCGTCCACATACTAATCACTACAGTGTGCTTCTTCTCCATTTATATGGAGGGAGACTTGAGAATCTGGGTGGGTGGGGGGGGGGGGGGGGTAGGTCTTAAGAAACTATTCTCTCAATGGCAGATCCAGGGAGGAAGCTGAGGGGCTGGATCCTCCCTGAAGAAGCTAGATTGCTTTGAAAAGGGATTAAGTAGATCTAGGAATAACATTAGAAAATATATAATGATTAAGAGGGATAAAAATATAAAATAATCAAATATTTAGTTTCATACAGTTTCGTACACTTTTACTTTTCGTACTGTACGGAACCCTGCCAACCCTGGGTGCATGTACTTCTAAGTTAGTAACATTAGTTTTTGAGATGATCAGGATGATACAGATATTTTATTGCCTGCGCTAATTTCGTGTCTCCTTTTTTTCACCGCTTCAAATTTTCCTGCCAGTCAAGACTATAATATTCGATGTGAAGTATGAGTTATTTTATTAAGGTAAAACCAACACAAACAATAAAGACACCTCAAAAAGTCCACCTACAGCCTTAGGTTTCTCATGAAGAAGGAGTTTGGCACAATAGAACTGGCTGCTTCTGAATGTCCCGTTTTATATATTAATCAATATTATTCAGATTCCAGCATACGCAGGTATGGGCTTCATGTTGTAGACATCAACATGAAAAGCATAATGAAGCTGCTTTCAACTATTAAGTGTAGTAGAAAATCTGACTTTACAGGAACAGCAAATATGGCCGCCCCCATGAAACTAACGCAGACGTGACGGGAAACTAGTTTTCTTTGGCGAATGACATTTTATTAAAAATGTTACAAAAATTTTTTGGCAAAATATTCATAGTGCACTCGATGTGCCCGGGCTATATTTGATTTATTTTTAATTTTCATTTTCTAACTACACAGGCCATTGTAAAAT
The DNA here is from genome assembly GCA_019095985.1 of Streblospio benedicti. NCBI lineage: Eukaryota > Metazoa > Annelida > Polychaeta > Spionida > Spionidae > Streblospio > Streblospio benedicti. The sequence goes on from CM032662.1 coordinate 47,098,350, forward strand.
ATTTTATTACAATTTATTTTTTTCTATGTAATAAAAATTTTCTTTAGTAACTGTGTTGTGTCATTATTGCTGAAGTAAGTTTAAGAAAATTTTTAGTCAGCATAATGACCCCAGTCACTGGTAACGTTATAACAGGTTTGAGCTGGCAAAAGCAGCTGTGTTTTGCCAGCTTCGAGGTGCACTAAGAAGACCAGAATAGGCCATTGTAAAATATTTTATTACAATTTATTTTTCAAAATGTAATAAAAAATTTTCTTTAGTAACTGTGTTGGGTCATTATTGCTGATGTAAGTTTAACCAAATATGTTATTTCCATATTGGAATCTAAAGGAATCTAAAGGAGTCACTGAATATTTGAGCATTTTACAAATGCTAATATCTAATAGGTTGATATTTTGTAGAATTCAAGCTATTTTATGATCATGTTAGTTATTATCACCACTCATATGGAAATTTTACATTTATTTTTTTTGCAAATATATTATTTTAATGTGTGTAACTTAGTTCATGACGAAGTTAACGCCAGACTCGCAAGAAAGCGAGTGCTGCCTTTGGCAGACTGTACTCAAAAGTCTGGAACAGAAGAGGGATCACCACAGAGACTAAGATCAAGGTGTACCGGGCCGTTGTTCTCACCGCACTTCTCTATGGCTGTGAAACATGGACAATTTACCAGCGTCATGCCAAAAAAGCTGAACCACTTCCACACCACCTGTCTCAGGAAGGTTCTCGGCATAAAGTGGCAAGACAGGATCCCAGACACTGAGGTACTCACTCGTGCTGACCTGTCCAGCATCTACACTGTCCTGATGCAGTCCCAGCTTTTTCTGGGCCGGGCACGTGGGTTCGCATGTCAGACCACAGGCTTCCAAAGAAACTTTTGTTTGGCGAGCTACAGAATGGCAAGCGTTCTCTCAAGGTGGACAAAGGAAGCGCTTCATCGACACACTCAAAGCCTCGTTGAAAGCCTTCAACATTGATCACAACACATGGGAGCAGTCAGCGCAAGACAGAGGAAAGTGGAGATCAACTGTCCACCAGGGTGCCAAATCATGTGAGGCAAACAGGACGGCAGCAGCTGAAACGCCGACGGCAAGCCAAAAAGAGCAGAGCTGCCAACCCTGCAACAGTTGCCACCATTCCCTGTCCTCACTGCCCGAGACTCTTCCATGCACGAATCGGCCTGACCAGCCACCTTATAAACAGCAACCCGAATGTCACACCCCTAGGGTGGATGATAGATAGATGGTCCTCGCCAGATCGACGGACGAACAACTAAGTTCATTGGATAGGAATTGACGTCATAGAAATAGGTAAGTTATATCCTTGGAAGAAATAAAAATGCATAATTTAAAAAATATATATATATATATTTGTATACCTCTATTCAATTTTACTTCTATTTATATTTTTTACTTATTTGTAGTCTTTTATTTAGTTTGTAATTAATAAGCCTGTCATAAACGAAATAAATCAAATAAAAAGTAAAAAAAACACGCAGTGTTTGTATGGCTGCGCACTGAAATCACACGGAGTGCGGAGTGGTGCGATTACACCTCCATAGAACGTTAACGGTGACACCTGATTGATGTTGAATCATTTTGAAGCAGATCCAAATCCCTTTCAATGAGCAAATTGAAAGGACGTTTATTTAGCTACAACAAAACCCTAATCATATTGTCATCATATTGGACACAAATTTATATCTCATGAAGCAACCATACATGATTTGGAAGTGGAAGCAGTATATGTCAAGATGGTGTGCAGTAAAGAAAAAAAACAATTAAATCTAAAAAAGGAGTAAAAATCTTCACTACTTGACCAGAAACAATTATCTACAGATGATCCATTACACCCTAATCAAATGCACGTTCCTGAATCTCCCGTGTGTTACTACTGATTTTTTTTTCATTTTGTGATTAAAATAATTTCTACATAGTTTATATAACTTTTATTTAGCATATTTTTTCAAAGTTGAAATTATCTAGCATCTGTATTTAATTTAAGAAATATTTTACCTTCATTATTTTGGACCGTCTACTCCAATGTACTTATCAACTTAAAGCGAGAGTTCGCATGTTAGTGTCTACGGTCTGTGATGTACGATTTAGTAACACGTTGTACACTCTGTTCATCTCAATCAGTTCCTTCGAATAATAAGGGAGACAGTCTCTGGCATATCACGTAGCGTCTTTTTTTTTCAATAATTGTTTACAAGTTTACTGTGTGTATTTTTCATTTGTTATGTTCGTACATAAATGGAGAATATTTCTATCATAAGGTGTCAATATTTGTTCCTTTACATTATTATTAGCAAGCCATGGTGAGGTGCATAATACCTCGTGGTCAATGATGATATTGCATTGGTTTTGTTGCATTTGTTAATATTTTAAGTTATAGTGAATGCCAAAAGATAATGAACAATTGTAAATTTAGGTGTTTTCATTCAGTTTTTGGACTTCCTATGTCAATCAATGTGTACAAAGAACTTAAACTGATCCTTGTAATGTAACTCATAAGATTTAGCCCTTAGATTCTCTCTGTGAGGTAGTATTTATATATAATGTGAATTGTAAAGCAACCGATATTGAAAACACGTGCTTGGTGCAAAGTTCTTTCATCCCATTCCCTAACGTTGGTATCATTATATGTATGTGTTTTTTTTTATCTCACGCAATTTTCTTGAAATAAAACATTTTTCAATTTATTCTGTTATCTTCTATTTCTATCTAATTATTGGTCATATCACTGGCTGTTTATGGAAGGGTATACATGTAGTCGAAACATCTAGAAAAATGGCCTCTATGAGAATTCACATAGAAAGGAAAAAAGACACAGCTGAAGCGCCCGAGCAGCTACAAGACACACGAGGTACAGTGCTGATATCGGAAGGAGGATACAGAATCGTAAGCGAAATAAGAAGAACCGGCGTAAGAAAGCGTAATAATTCGTAATAATTTGTAACAAAGTTACTGCTATTACGATTTTCTTGGAACTGCTCAGTCACCGAAACTACGATACTTACAATTATCGAAATAAACAGAAAAAACGTAATAATCAGAACAAATTCTTACACTTCCGCACAATGGCGCCTACCTTTCGCTTATAAATATTCAGATTTGTTCGGCCGTTCTCCTTTATTCCCGCCAAGTGAAAGCGGTAGTTCGGACGCCATATAGACACCCAATGAAATGAAAATCTCTCAAAACGTCGGCGTGAATTTGAACTTTTAGAAATATTCTTTTTATTACGGGAACCTCCGTAAAATGCGAAATAAAAGGGGAACAATCGGAATAAACGTAACTTCAGACGAGTTATGAAGAAAGCCGGATTTTTGCAGAAGCTACAGAACCTTTTTACGTTTGTAATTATCGCAACAATGAGAAGAAATAGGAAAAAACATAAGAAATCGTAGCGTAATTCTCGAAATCTTTCTTCTGTATCCTCCCTACGATATCAGTACTGTAAGTTATGCTCTGTGACATGATTATGGGGACACTTCCATTATTATGTCAGGCAGCACAGAAGCATTTATTGTCACACACTAATGTTATTCCATGGTCATTTCGTCTGTACAAACAATTTGGTTCCTTACTCTGTAGAGGACGGGGCACGCCAGAAAGGAGAAAGAGCAGCAAAGGAGGAAGAGGATAAATTCTTACTTTGGTGATCTCATTGGCAAAGATATTTACGACTGGTAAAAGTGTATCTATACTGTCCTGCTACCATTCCTTTTGTCAGATAACTAGAAGAAATAAGCCCCATATGGCAAGGAGTGTGGACATTTATATAATGAAAATTGACAAATGAACGTGCGTTTTTCTATGACAGACATTGCTGTGAGCTGTGCAGGGCAGCTGTGTGCAGGGTGAGGGTTGTAACAGAGTGTGGCTGTTTCTCAAGCACATTTTATCATTCTTTATCATTCTTTTTCGTGTAATTTCAATGGTTATCATGCTCCACAAGTATCCGATAACCCGGAGAGGGTTATCACCCCTCTTCGAAGAGGGGTGATACTATGTTTATCATGCTTGTACTCAGCCGGATTAGTTTTTTCAGATTTTTTTAATCCACTTTCAAGATGTTCATTTAATTTAATAAGTCACAATATCAGTAATGTTAGTGCAGATCAAGTTTTTTTCAATGTATCTATTTTGTTATATTCAATGTTTGACTTGGTACACTCTCTAAATAAAGAACTGAAGCTGAAAGTTTACGACGATGATTTGTAAACATAAGGGTATTTATTATTTCTTTGAAGCTAAGTTATTTTAAAACAGTGTTGTGGTTGTTTAGAAAAGACTGATAAATACAAAACCAGGTTCGTTGTGTAACATGACTTATTTTATCTGGATTTGTTCTTGGGGCGTATCACGGCTCGCCATTCGGGCTCGCCATGAAACGCCCCAAGAACTCACCCGATAACATAAATCATGTTAACAACTCACCCGGTTTTGTGTATTTATCATTGTTCCATTTTATTTTCAGATCACTCTGTACACATTGAACATTTCATGTTTATAACCAATACACCGAAGATGTTGCACATCATGGCAAGAAAATAAAATATAGTTTACAAATAGCTTGACGCGTCATTAACAGTACGCTCTAGCTAATTATAGGATGGGATGCAAGGTTTAATTTATCGTGATGTGTAATTAAGTCATTAAAAATAATTATCTAACTTTAAATCATGTTCTACCCCTTCACATGTACTGAGCTAGCCATTGAAGGAGATGTAATAAATGAGAAAAATGAAACTGAAGAGGTGGTTTGAAAAATGAAACTGAAGAGGTGATAAGTGAATGGAGAAAGTTCTCAACTCAGCCTTAGAGATAGAGTTTGACCTCTCCGTGCCATGCCCATGGCCTGCTGACTCCACTGCCACCATCCAAGGACGCTCTCCTTCGGTGGAGCGAAGCTTAAACAAGGGGCAGGAGAATGCGCTCGAGTGTGAGCAGCGTGGAAGAAATCATAAAAAAGCGAGATCTGGGATCTAAGGAGCTGGTAAGCACAAAAACTCAATTTCATTTTTCAGCCATGGCAAACTTGCATTTTGTCAGGTGAAAAAGTGTAAAAACATTTATTTAAGGAACGTCTTAAGATCACCATTTCACAGATACAACATTTGATTCTATAGTGCCATCTCATCTGTCTTTGATTTTATAAAGATTGACACAATTTCATTAATAACATTGTTACATTAATAAAGCACTTTAGTCAGTGAAATTAAAGTTTGAACGCACTACAATTAAAAAATGGTACTGTTGAACATAAAATAGAAGTACATAATAATAGATAAACAAATATATTCTTATTACTCTTTTATAAAATGGTCTATATAATACTGTTCGTGTTATGAGCTTGTTTGTTTTGGATGGACAGACATATACATACATACATATACGGACAGAAGCACAGCTAGAAATCTCCCTCTGGAACTGGGGAGATTTAATTTAAATGTGATCCAAAGAACATACTTCCATTAAGTCATGACCTCTTTTTTTATAGCAAAATCTAATGTCAACAATATCGTACGATTTTTACACGGATGAATTTTAAACAAATTTATGGAGTGTTGTAAAAAGTGTCAGTTCAGTTGTAAAAAAAGACATGTATATTTTTAAACACTTCATTGAATATTGACATTCAAAAATCATTACATAAAAAAAGCCATACCATATTTCAAATGTTACTTCAATGGTAAGATATTGCCAAGCAGTTTTATCAAAATATATTTTCTTTTCAAACAAAATCAACATTTCCTTGCAGGAACATGTCGAAACATTTTCCTCATATATATTATTCCTGATTCCATGATTCCACCACATATTCTCAACATAACCATACAGCTTTTATTACTTCATCGGCTCCCTAGCCACTTCCATCTTTGTTTACATTCTTTGTTATGAATGATTTAAAAAGCCACCAAAGAAGATTTAAACTTATATATTCGATTTCCTAATAATAAAAAACATTTTGTTCAACCTTAAAATTGTCCAAATCGATCCAGTGAGAGATATTATATGATAAAATGTGTTTTTTTAAGTTATTCATGGCGGCCATCTTGGAAAATGGTGGCCATCTTGAATTTGAGGTGGCTAGTGTCACATATTGATAGAGTGAGCCCCACGGAATAGTTGTGCCAAATTTGGTGCTTCTTTCTGGAAATGAATGATTGTTACAGCTATCTGCTGCATTATTTGGGTATCATAGCAAACGCAGCAAGTCCGTGCTGATAACACGACTTGGCATCTCCTCCAGCTGCTGAATCAGATCCTGATATTGTGTTGATAGATTGCAGCCAAGTACTCTACCAAATTGTGTGGCTAATACCTGGTACAGGCCACATTGGTAACATTGCGGTAAGCATGCGAGCAAGGATTGGAAATAAGTATGTGGGAGCAGAGACATTTATCCTGTTTGATAGATATGATGGTCTCAACACAAAGGACGATGAGCGGCAGCTGCGAGGTGAAGTTTCTACTAAATGTCTTAGACAACACCAGTTGTAGGCAGAGATTGTGCCATGAAAAACATAGTAAATGAGAGAAAGCTATACCAACTGCTCTGTACCTATGACCTTGGGCAAAATAATCATATGATGAGCAGAGGACGCTGAGGTCACTAAAGATGAGACTGATATCACATTGGTCTGCTACATGCTAAAGGCAGCAGAAAATGGTGCAAAGACAATCCGAGTTGTCAGAAATGATACTGATGTCTTTGTACTTCTAGTGTACTGCGTATGGAAATGTAGTCACTGCATAGGTGCAGATGAAGAAGTGGGATCGAGATGGCAGTATGCTTTCAATCAACAGGACTCTTGCTAAGCTTGGTGACAAGTGTAAAGGACTCTTTCCCATGCATGGTCTCTCAGGGTGCAATACCACCTCATATCCATGTGGAAAGAGAAAGATATCTGCCATCACTGCCTTGAACCAATGCAACATGGATGAGCTTGACCACTTAGGTGACCTATAGTCCTCAGATGATGATGTGAAGACAGAAACGAAATCGATTTGCATATGTTTATTTATATATTTTGAGCTTTCGGCAATTGCTCTTGCCTTGTTTGCTCTTGCCTTGTTCACAACAAATGATGACGTCATCATTGGTTGTGAACAAGGCAAGAGCAATTGCTGAAAGCTCAAAATGTAAATTGAACTTTATTATCATGCTTAATAAACATGAATAAAAATATGACTATCAGATCCAGGATAAATGAACTTCCATCATACGAAATCGATTTCATTTATATTTTATTATTTTGTAGTTGTATTTGATATTTCCCTGAAGAGGACACTTAAGTGTCAAATGGAGATTCCTCTGCTGTTCATGACAACAGCAACTTGTCATAATTTATAAAAACATCGCAGATAACTATTGTCGGATCGTATAGGCGAGGAATTTATAAATGAGAATAAAGGCATGAAGGTATCAGGAACAAGTTAGAACAAGAAAGAAATTTTTCTATGACTGAAAAGAAGAGATATCAGCAACGAAATCGACATCAAAGAATGCAGTTTTTTGCTTCGTTGTCAAAACAGAGGTCACGCGACGCGACAGTCGTGGTGAACATCGAACAAAAACTAAACTTCTGAAACTTCTGCCCTATCTAAACTGTAATCATGAGCAGTGAAAAACATCCGTCCAGCAAAAGTGCAAGAGTCATCCTTCCCTCTATAAATAAATACTAAAGGCAATAAAGAACTGACAAGCAATAAAATCAAAGGGTTGAATTTATCTAAAAACAGCACATCGCTAAGTCCACGTAATTTGTTATTGTTTATTGTTTACAAACTGCTCCACCCCCCCCCCCCACTTCCGTCTCCAAAAAAAAATATTTCCTCACGAATAGAGCCGAACACTAGAATCGTTTTTTTACGGCTTTTGCATCGTTTTCACTTCGTTCTGTCGCCATGACAGGTTACTCGGTAAATATTTGCAACATCCTCTAAAAGATTTCCAAATAATGCATCTAGACACTTCTCTTTTGTATAAAATAAGAGGCGGGAGTGGGGATGGACCCTTTTAGTTTCTTTTAGTCTATACAAACTCAAAAGCAAGTAACCAACAACAGTAATACTAGAGCAAAGTCACTATTTTGTTGATAATTATATCGATCGTAATGTACTAGCATGGGAGAGCTCATAAAATTTCGTTTCACGTAGATTATAAAACATTTATAAAAAAGCTAAATGAGGACACTGAAAGTCAAACACGTTAACGCCCAGAGCTTAAGGTTGAAATTAGATAGACTGCAACTAGAGACTGACAACTCCGACATTCTCTTCATGACGGAGACATGGCTCAATCCAAACCTCAAAAACGAAGACTTAATGCTCAATGACTATGAGCCCCCCATAAGGAATGACAGGGAAGACGGTTACGGCTCTCCCATGCTGGACCTTGAAACAAATATTAATATTATCACAGAATTCAAGCAATTCATCATGTTATCTAAATGGTTTTAAATTCTAAATTTCTTTCCTTATTCTCGTACACTTGTATCCATGAACGGCGTAGGAATATGTACCATCATATCTATTTTTTCTATTTTTACTTTGTATGTAACAGTATACACCATGTATTCTTATTTTTGTCAGAAATTTAAACAGGATATAATATTGAATTTTATTGTCGCATAAGGTGAGGGCTTATTATAACCCTAGTGGTCAATGCCCAAACCTACCTTTGTTTTGTTTATCCACTAATTGTAACATGTAATATTTCTATCTGTACTAAACAAAAATAAATTTTACTTAAATCAAGTGTCAAAACGTAGGAAATTATATTGTTTTAAATAAAATGATTTAATTTAATATTTCTAAATTTCTAATTACTCTAAATTATTCACTAATAGGTCTCCACACACTACAGAATAAGAGTAAAAGATATCAAAATCTGTATATTTATTATGAAACACATGTTCAATTACTTGATAAATCTAAACACAATGTTTACATTTCATTGTCAGCCATACCATATAGACATACTGTTATACAGAAAATGAAATTAATGGTGAAGCATTATTACTGCTGGTTAAAGACATTAACACATTGAAAGAAATCATGCCACCAGCTGGTCCACAAATGAAATTCAGAATGGCGTCAATAACCTGATACATTCTTGTTGTCTAGATGACTGTGAGGAGAGTAGGGCCATTCCACACTGTAAGCCCAGTCACTAGCAGGTCATCTACTGCAAGTTGCCAGTTCATGCCATGATAGTGCCACTACTTGTGAACAATGTGCACCACGGTATGAAACAATTGAATATGAGGTAAGTTCAGGTTTAAGATCAAGTTTCTGTACCTCAGGCGTATAGACCAAGCCGATACATTCTACTTCACGTGTTTCACAAAATGATTCGACCAAAATATCTACTAATGATCCTGAAATTGATATGAACCATACAGCTTTAAATCCAACACAGAGTTCTCAGGATTCCAAATCCTTTAACCAAAATGCAATCTAAGCAGAATTCAAAGCAACTACTCTAAGACTTCAAAGAAGTTCATAGGTGAGCTGTCCAGGTTCACAAAATCCTGAATGAAGCCATGCAAAGAGTTAAGTTGATAGCCTTCGGAGAATGGCTTGCAAAGGAAGATGAGATGTTAGATATTGACAGAAATGAAATATCAAAGCAAGCAACATAATGCATTAGGTTACTAGAAGATATGAACAAAACACAGAATGACAACAACCAAAGTGATGCTAAAGCAAAAATGATGAAGTTTGTCCAGATTGTACAGCCATTACTATCTGCTGTGGGCAAGTATGTCAAATATGGACGTCAAATCAGAGATCGGATACCTTCATTTTCTAGAACAACTATATACTATGTTTCGGACTTTCACAGCTGCTTTCAGACCATATAGCAGCAAGGATGACATACATAATGTAGAACTAGAGACATTTACTGAATTGCTTTCTCTGAATTTCATGTGTGGGCATTTGAATTATGCACAGTGGAGTGCACAGTGGAGTACAATAAATATAATTGAAAGTTACCTGCTTAGGGAATTCCAGAAAAGGCAGTTACATAGGACTAATTTGATAGATTTGATATTGTGTCTATGTATTTTTAAGTGACAATTAAAGAACACTTACTATAAGAATCTTATATATATTAGTTCATCTTTCTTTGCTCACAACACTAGATGTTTTAAATTACATTTACAGTTTCGCCAAACAACTGTTGGCATCCTCAGAATGTTCTTCCCGTGCAATGTCACAAGTCAAATATTCTGATCCTGAGGAAGCATGTGAATTGTCTGAAGAAAGAAAAGGAAGAGGCGTGTGAGTTTCTGTTGCAAAGGATGAAGAATATTGAGAGCAGACTGGATAAGGAAAATAAGTCAGAGAGTCAGGAAGAGTGGATAGAAAAGATAAGAGAGATTTTTGTAGCCAATTTATTAGTGAGGTAGATGGTGTAGATGATAGAGATAATTATGAAATATCCTTCAGTTTCACATACACAGAAGAAGGAGACTGTGACAGGAAGCTGGTTAGTCCTACAGCTAATGCTATGCTGTTCAGTTAGTAGTGCATGACAACGTAGATACAATTGGAAGCAAAAGTGAAGTAGGGAATTTCAAAGATGTGCATTACATCGAAACTAATGAAACAGAAACTATTGAAAAAGATAAAGAGCAAGATGCTAACATCAATTGGTTTATGATATATGCCAAACTATAAAGCAAACAAATAAATAATGTCCCATTGATCTACTTGATAAGCGCATAATCAAAAATTACACAAATAAATGTAGCAAAAAATAATAATAATGAAATTCCACACTTTTACTGCTAAATTAATTAGCTCTTTTAAACAGATACCAGATCTGCTGGAAAATGCAGCGGCAGATGCCAGCCACACAATGTCTGGCAGAGGCTGGTCCAACAATGCTGTTTCTTTAAGGTACTTAACCGAGCACGTTGGGCGAATATAAAAAGACAAGTACAGTATAAATATTAATAACTTCCACAAAATGACAAAATATTTTTCCACAATATGACAGAGTCATTACTTCTATACTTCATCAAAATAACATAAAAATCTTTTCATATAGATAAATGATAAATTTGTATCTAACTTTTCCAAGGTAATATAATAAGTATATATCATTCTTTTTTTAATGCTAAAAATTATATTTTCAATTTCTAATCTTTTTCCATTAAATTTGCATTTCAAATTTTCTTTAAAAATAGAATATGATATCACAGAGAAAATAAAATTATATGAAATTTGTATTTGTTATTTGGTGCTATTGGTATTATTTTGTTGTTCAGAATGGACAATAAATCAGTTGTTAAGGCTAGACTTCCTGAATGTCAAACAAACTGGCAAAGTGCTAAAAAATCTTAATTTTCCTACACCGTTTTAAATTATTTTGTTTTATTAGTTCAGAAATTGTTTCGCAGGCATGATCCAACTGAAATAAAAGGGCTGATGCCTGGAAATTGAATTTAGAAATATGAAAAGGGAGAATAATGAATCATTTTTTAAATATTCTCAAGATTGGAAACAGGGGGGTGCGCTTAATGGGGTGGGTGCGCTTATAAGAACGAACACAGTATATCATCAGCTTTCACTGATTATAGGAAAGAAATAGGGTACTTGAATTATTTTTGTTAAGTATTTTTGTTAAGTATTTATCTGCTTCTTTCGTACAATTTCCATGTATCATTTTATAGAAATGGGGTGGTGTTTTGCACCAGAGTGCGACCATTCGCATGAACATCAATTCAAATTTTTTTGGTTTACGAAAAACAAACAACTTAAAAGAAAATGGATGAATAATTGCAGATAACAAATTACAACGACAATCTACTTTGTTTTGTTACAATCTTATCTATGTAATCCTAGCTGCTCTTAAAGAAATCGAAGAAAGTATGACACATTTGTGAGATTTTTCCAATATAAAAAATACAAGGTTCCCATATGGTATTTTCCCGACCATGGGCGCTCCTAGTTGTATGTACCAGTTTTGAACTTGGAGTGTTTTTAGTAGACCGAGCTGTTAACCATAGTACATTTGTACATTTGTACACACTGGTGAAAAAAACATTCAAGTGTGATACATGTGGGAAACGTTTTATTACTCAAGCAGGTAAGAACCACACACAAATACACACTGGTGAAAAACCATGTGAGTGCGATACGTGTGGGAAATGTTTTAGCAACCATTAGAAACTTAGAGAAGCATGTGAATTGTCTGAAGAAAGAAAAAGGAAGAGGCGTGTGAGCTTCTGTTGCAAAGGATGAAGAATATTGAGAGCAGACTGGATAAGGAAGAATAAGTCAGAGAGTCAGGAAGAGTGGATAGAAAAGATAAGAGAGATTTTTGTAGCCAATTTATTAGTGAGGAAGATGGTGTAGATGATAGAGATAATTATGAAATATCCTTCAGTTTCACATACACAGAAGAAGGAGACTGTGACAGGAAGCTGGTTAGTCCTACAGCTAATGCTATGCTGTTCAGTTAGTAGTGCATGACAACGTAGATACAATTGGAAGCAAAAAGTGAAGTAGGGAATTTCAAAGATGTGCATTACATCGAAACTAATGAAACAGAAACTATTGAAAAAGATAAAGAGCAAGATGCTAACATCAATTGGTTTATGATATATGCCAAACTATAAAGCAAACAAATAAAATAATGTCCCATTGATCTACTTGATAAGCGCATAATCAAAAATTACACAAATAAATGTAGCAAAAAATAATAATAATGAAATTCCACACTTTTACTGCTAAATTAATTAGCTCTTTTTAAACAGATACCAGATCTGCTGGAAAATGCAGCGGCAGATGCCAGCCACACAATGTCTGGCAGAGGCTGGTCCAACAATGCTGTTTCTTTAAGGTACTTAACCGAGCACGTTGGGCGAATATAAAGACAAGTACAGTATAAATATTAATAACTTCCCACAAAATGACAAAATATTTTTCCACAATATGACAGAGTCATTACTTCTATACTTCATCAAAATAACATAAAAAATCTTTTCATATATAGATAAATGATAAATTTGTATCTAACTTTTCCAAGGTAATATAATAAGTATATATCATTCTTTTTTTTTTAATGCTAAAATTATATTTTCAATTTCTAATCTTTTTCCATTAAATTTGCATTTTCAAATTTTCTTTAAAAATAGAATATGATATCACAGAGAAAATAAAATTATATGAAATTTGTATTTGTTATTTGGTGCTATTGGTATTATTTTGTTGTTCAGAATGGACAATAAATCAGTTGTTAAGGCTAGACTTCCTGAATGTCAAACAAACTGGCAAAGTGCTAAAAAATCTTAATTTTCCTACACCGTTTTAAATTATTTTGTTTTATTAGTTCAGAAATTGTTTCGCAGGCATGATCCAACTGAAATAAAAGGGCTGATGCCTGGAAATTGAATTTAGAAATATGAAAAGGGAGAATAATGAATCATTTTTTAAATATTCTCAAGATTGGAAACAGGGGGTGCGCTTAATGGGGGTGGGTGCGCTTATAAGAACGAACACAGTATATCATCAGCTTTCACTGATTATAGGAAAGAAATAGGGTACTTGAATTATTTTTGTTAAGTATTTTTGTTAAGTATTTATCTGCTTCTTTCGTACAATTTCCATGTATCATTTTATAGAAATGGGGTGGTGTTTTGCACCAGAGTGCGACCATTCGCATGAACATCAATTCAAATTTTTTTGGTTTACGAAAAACAAACAACTTAAAAGAAAATGGATGAATAATTGCAGATAACAAATTACAACGACAATCTACTTTGTTTTGTTACAATCTTATCTATGTAATCCTAGCTGCTCTTAAAGAAATCGAAGAAAGTATGACACATTTGTGAGATTTTTCCAATATAAAAAATACAAGGTTCCCATATGGTATTTTACCGAGCATGGGCGCTCCTAGTTGTATGTACCAGTCTTGAACTTGGAGTGTTTTTAGTAGACCGAGCTGTTAACCATAGTACATTTGTACATTTGTACACACTGGTGAAAAAACATTCAAGTGTGATACATGTGGGAAACGTTTTATTACTCAAGCAGGTAAGAACCACACACAAATACACACTGGTGAAAAACCATGTGAGTGCGATACGTGTGGGAAATGTTTTAGCAACCATTAGAAACTTAGAGAAGCATGTGAATTGTCTGAAGAAAGAAAAGGAAGAGGCGTGTGAGTTTCTGTTGCAAAGGATGAAGAATATTGAGAGCAGACTGGATAAGGAAAATAAGTCAGAGAGTCAGGAAGAGTGGATAGAAAAGATAAGAGAGATTTTTGTAGCCAATTTATTAGTGAGGTAGATGGTGTAGATGATAGAGATAATTATGAAATATCCTTCAGTTTCACATACACAGAAGAAGGAGACTGTGACAGGAAGCTGGTTAGTCCTACAGCTAATGCTATGCTGTTCAGTTAGTAGTGCATGACAACGTAGATACAATTGGAAGCAAAAGTGAAGTAGGGAATTTCAAAGATGTGCATTACATCGAAACTAATGAAACAGAAACTATTGAAAAAGATAAAGAGCAAGATGCTAACATCAATTGGTTTATGATATATGCCAAACTATAAAGCAAACAAATAAATAATGTCCCATTGATCTACTTGATAAGCGCATAATCAACAATTACACAAATAAATGTAGCAAAAAATAATAATAATGAAATTCCACACTTTTACTGCTAAATTAATTAGCTCTTTTAAACAGATACCAGATCTGCTGGAAAATGCAGCGGCAGATGCCAGCCACACAATGTCTGGCAGAGGCTGGTCCAACAATGCTGTTTCTTTAAGGTACTTAACCGAGCACGTTGGGCGAATATAAAGACAAGTACAGTATAAATATTAATAACTTCCACAAAATGACAAAATATTTTTCCACAATATGACAGAGTCATTACTTCTATACTTCATCAAAATAACATAAAAATCTTTTCATATAGATAAATGATAAATTTGTATCTAACTTTTCCAAGGTAATATAATAAGTATATATCATTCTTTTTTTTAATGCTAAAAATTATATTTTCAATTTCTAATCTTTTTCCATTAAATTTGCATTTCAAATTTTCTTTAAAAATAGAATATGATATCACAGAGAAAATAAAATTATATGCATTTATTTTATCAGTTCATTCGTAGTGTATAAAGCCACATGAAATTAATTTCCAATTGATATTACAATCAATAATATTTGAGATATTTTGCCATTTTTGCTTTATATGTGGACAATCATGCAACATATGTTTTAAACTTTCAATTTCATTACATAAATCACAATATTTTAATATCATCTTTTGCCACTTATTTAACACGTACATTACCACAAATTGAGAAGAGAGCAGAATGGTAGAAGGTGTTGCTTGGACACAAGGCACATATCTGTGCTCCTATACGACAATGGGTTGAAGACAACAATCTGTGTTGAAGCTTTAAGTCATGAAATATTTGGCGAAATTTAGTCAACCGGTTATCATGTACATGTACATATCTTCACTTTTTCTTTTAAGTGGGTAAATGGAACTTTGAATGTGCACAAATGTGTGAAGTTAAATCTTGAATGTAAATTAAATTGTTCTGAGTATATTGCCAATTTTCATCAGTATACAGGTCTGTGTCTCTGTGACAGATTAAATACACCTCCATCACCGTCCTCCCATCGTTATATGTCACAGCCATTTACACACTAAATTTTCTACTGCCCCCTCACACCAGCCATAAGCTTCAGCCCTGAGACGTAGGCGTCTTCGGGCCTCTAAAAGCCAAGTATTTTATTGTAAATACTTTGAAAGAAAAATACCAAGTGATTCTTGATTCATTTTTA
Organism: Streblospio benedicti; assembly: GCA_019095985.1. Taxonomy (NCBI): domain Eukaryota; kingdom Metazoa; phylum Annelida; class Polychaeta; order Spionida; family Spionidae; genus Streblospio; species Streblospio benedicti. The sequence goes on from CM032662.1 coordinate 47,114,200, forward strand.
CAATTATATATTTATTAGGTTTCACAAAGATTCCTACGCAACAGCGTAGGTGAATCAATTCGGAGATTTAGAATAGCAGAGATTGTCAGTGAAGCTTATTCCCAGGCATTTACCACTGGGAATATCCTTAGTGGTTTTAGAGCATGTGGGATATTCCGATTTAAAAAACGACAAAATCATACCCTGAGGATGGTGCAGAACCAGATAATGGTAAGTGAAGACATTAATTATTTTTCATATATATATTTGATATGAATGTGACGGAGATGGCCTCTATGGTCGTTTCGGTGTCGTAGCATATAATGTAGGCTTGTTGGCGGTTGTAATAGTTGGGTGGAT
>CM032662.1:47114638-47129295 GCA_019095985.1 Streblospio benedicti
CCTATTTCTTCTCATTGTTGCCATAATTACAAACGTAAAAAGGTTCTGTACCTTCTGCAAAAATCTGGCTTTCTTCATCACTCGTCTGAAGTTACGTTTATTCCGATTGTTCCCCTTATATTACGCATTTTACGGAGGTTCCCGTGATAAAAAGAATATTTCTAAAAGTCCAAATCCACGCCGACGATTTGAGAGATTTTCATTTCATTGGGTGTCTGTACGGCATCCGAACTACTGCTTTCACTTTGTGGCGGGAATAAACGAGAACGGCCAAACAAATCTGAATATTTCTGAGCGAAAGGTAGGCGCCATTGTGCGGAAGTGTAAATATTTGTTCTGATTATTACGTTTTTTCTGTTTATTTCGATAATCGTAAGTATCGTAGTTTCGGTGACTGAGCAGTTCCAAGAAAATCGTAATAGCAGTAACTTTGTTACGAATTGTTACAAATTATTACGCTTTCTTACGCCGATTCCTCTAATTTCGCTTACGATTCTGTATCCTTCTTACGATATCAGCACTGTACCTCGTGTGTTTTGTAGCTGCTGGGGAGCTTCAGCCATGTCTTTTTTCTTTTCTCTGTGAATTCTCATAGAGGCCATTTTTCTGGATGTTTCGACTACATATACCTTTTCATAAACAGCCAGTGACCAATAATTAGGTAGAAATAGAAGATAACAGAATAAATTGAAAAATGTTTTATTTCAAGAAAATTGCGTGAGATAAAAATCTCCACATACATATAATGATACCAACTTTAAGGAATGTGATGAAATAACTTTGCAACAAGCACGTGTTTTCAATATCGGTTGCTTTACAATTCACATGATATATAAATACTACCTCACAGAGAGAATCTAAGGGCTAAATCTTATGGGTTACATTACAAGGACCAGTTTAAGTTCTTTGTACACATTGATTGACGTAGGAAGTCTAAAAACTGAATGAAAACACCTAAATTTACAATTGTTCATTATCTTTTGGCATTCACTATAACTTAAAATATTAACAAATGCAACAAAACCAATGCAATATCATCATTGACCACGAGGTATTATGCACCTCACCATGGCTCGCTAATAATAAATAATGTAAAGGAACAAATATTGACACTAGTATGTGGACGGTTAACCGGATAACCGGCTACGGTTGATTTTCTATGCATAACCGGTCCTTACATTGACAAACCGGTTATTGATTTTGATGATTATTTTCATGCCCAAGCTATATATATCCATATATTTCATTAATTTTGCGTGATTTAACTAACATTTTTGGCAGTTCAAATTGCCTTTCTGTTAAACATAAAAGACGAAATGCATAAACCACGATTTTTTTTTTTCGAACGCTAATATTGATAGATCTACAGGGTGTCCAATCAATATATTCAGTACCGTTTCGCTTTACGTTTCTTGACTCAAACACGTGGCACATCTACAGTATCTACTAGAACTATCTCACATACCATTGTTCGAGATCGTTATGATGATGAGCGATAATCGGCGGTTAACCGGTTACGGTTCGGTTTTGCAGGGCCGATTAACCGTTCTAAATTTTCTCAAACCGTCCACACACTAATTGACATCTTATGATAGAAATATTCTCCATTTATGTACGAACATAACTAATGAAAAATACACACAGTAAACTTGTAAACAATTATTGAAAAAAAAGAGGCTACGTGATATTGCCAGAGACTGTCTTCCTTATTATTCGAAGGAACTGATTGAGATGAACAGAGTGTACAACGTGTTACTAAATCGTACATCACAGACCGTAGACACTAACATGCGAACTCTCGCTTTAAGTTAATAAGTACATTGGAGTAGACGGTCCAAAATTATGAAGGTAAAATATTTCTTAAATTAAATACAGATGATAGATAATTTCAACTTTGAAAAAATATGCTAAAGTTATATAAAATATGTAGAAATTATTTTAATCACAAAATGATAAAAAAAATCAGTTGAAACAAGCGGGAGATTTAGGAACGTGCATTTGATTAGGGTGTAATGGATCATCTGTAGATAATTGTTTCTGGTCAAGTAGTGAAGATTTTTATTCCTTTTTTAGATTCAATTGTGTTTTTTTCTTTACTGCACACCATCTTGACATATACTGCTTCCACTTCCAAATCATGTATGGTTGCTTCATGAGATATAAATTTGTGTCCAATATGATGACAATATGCATGAAATTTTTTGTTGATTAATTTGTTCCCTTTCAATTTGCTCATTGAAAGGGATTTGGATCTGCTTCAAAATGATTCAACATCAATCAGGTGTCACCGTTAACGTTCTATGGAGGTATAATCCGACCACTCCGCACTCCGTGTGATTTCAGTGTGCAGCCATACAAACACTGCGTGTTTTTGATTTTTGATTTGATTTATTTCGTTTATCACAGGCATATTAATTACAAAGTAAATAAAAGATTACCAATAAGTAAAAAATATAAATAGAAGTAAAATTGAATAGAGATATACAAAACCAGAGTACATGTATATATATATATATATATATATATATATATATATATATATATATATATATATATATATAGATATATATATATATATATATATATATATATATATATATATATATGTTGTTCAATATATATATATATATATATATATATATATATATATATACTGTGGATGTGAATCCTTACACTTTAGAGTGCTCGATCAAAATTGAGAGCTTGTTATAATAGTAAATTGATCACAACAATCATAGCTTCATAGGTTGTTTTATTGGCTTACATATATATATATTATTTTTATATATATATTATATATTTATATTTATATATATATATATATATATATATATATATATATATATATATATATATATATGTATATATATATCTTATATATATATATATATATATATATATATATATATATATATACACACATACATATATGTATTATTTTTTCTTCTTTAAAATTATGCATTTTTATTTCTTCCAAGGATATAACTTACCTATTTCTATGACGTCAATTCCTATCCAATGAAAACTTAGTATGAACTAAGTTGCACACATTAAAATAATATATTTGCAAAAAAATAAATGTAAAATTTCCATATGAGTGGTGATAATAACTAACATGATCATAAAATATCTTACGAATTCTACAAAATATCAACCTATTAGATTACCATTTGTAAAATGCTCAAATATTCAGTGGCTCCTTTAGATTCCTTTAGATTCCAATATGGAAATAACATAACTGTGTTACAAAAACCTAAGCATACAATATAACATCCACATCCTACTCCCCTTGACAGTTGAGATCAACAAATATCTAACTAGAATTTAAAAAAATAATAGTTTTAGATGAGATGTACATAGGTCTCAAAACGTTTAAAAAGAATCTATCCAGCCAACAATGTTCACATCTAAGCCGCACATGATTTATTTTAAGGTAATGACATGTTTGAGTACGCTAAAAATAAAAATAGTTCCCGGTTCCTACCATAAAAAATGTTTTTTATCCACTATGCACTCTATGCAAACAAAAATTGTGCATCCCAATACAGTCCTCAATTGATGCTGGTCTCCGACTTGATTTTTTTCATCTGGGCCACTGAAACATTTGTATTTTGTAGCCACCAAGAAGAGGTTGACGTGAATCAGTTCTCCTTGAATGTGTTTGTGTTGGAATCCATATATATTTACAAAGTTCATCCTGACACAACACAACAAAATCCCACATTGATTGACAGCTCCAACAACCACCGTTGCCATCTTCAAAATCTCTCCAATCAAATATAATAAAAAAAAAGAACCATGTGACAAACAAGGAGCACTAAAAAGATATCCATTTAAAATGGAGTTTTATTTCCATAGTGGACCTCGGTGAAAAACATGGAAAAACAACTGACTAGAATTGGTGCCATAGAACATAATAATTACATTACTAATGATTAACCTTTTAACAAATATATTCTTATTACTCTTTTTTAAAATGTTCCATATTATATTTCTTACATTGTGATTTAAAAGACACCAAACAGTTTGACTTTCGTATTGATAGAGGCAGACTATTCCAATATTTAATGCTACAATATTTAAACGTTTTCTGTCCATGGGACTTAACTTTTGGTACAATGTACGACAACTCTTTCTTCCTAGTATTGTATCCAAATGTGGGGTGGGGTGACTGTCATGCAACAGATTTTGTAAATTGAATGGTAACACTGATGCAGGATTTTCTGTGTGTTTGTTTGTTTGTTTTTTTCAATTTTAGCACATTGTCTTTGAATATGGTCTTTATTTACTGTCTTCCACATATACAACAATTCTGATGTAAACTTACTTTTGTTATCAGGTTTGTTAGTGTTTGTTTTTTGGTTCAATATGTGCTGGTCTCTATTCAAGCATCAGTATGTGAAGTGATTGTGATGTTGCCATATGTACAAGACACCTCTTTGACAGCTTGTGACTTTGAACATTATTTCAAAAAAAATTAACAATTTAATCTTGAATAGTTCTGCTCTTTCTAGGCGATGACTTGTCTTGAATTTTTGTAACACTCATTGCAATACTTATCATAAAAGTCACGATGCAAAAAAGCTTTGCATGTGTTCTTCATTCTAAGATTGTTAATGTAGTTTAGAAGAGTAGCATAAAATGATTTCTCGGGTGCATTTGTTAGTGGTTTTAAATCATTGATTGCTTTTTCTAATGCATCTTATAAGATAATTTTGTAGTCTTTATCAGGAATTTGAACTTTATCATAACATGATCGACGTGAAACGCGAATCCTTACTGTGTTAAGTGTTTGTGTGTAATGTGGATTGCCTTGCTCATCAATGTGTTTTTGTACAGAAGGCAAACTTATTGAGTTTGAACACCCTTACCATATATGCAACACAATTTGTTCTTGTTTAAGCCGTATGAATACAATTTATGATAATGCACACCGCACAGCAATAAAAGGTTCATTATTGTCAGCATCAGGTCAATCAACATTTGAAGTAATTCCTAGCGAGCACAAAAATCAATCAAAGGAAAGCTTTCTGGAAATGGTTGTAATTTGGGTATTTTTGTGCACAATTTCCTGCACAATATTTATTAGCAATACATATAGGATCATGTGGTTCAACTGAGCTATCTGTAGATATACCAACCACGCTGTCAGGCTCATTTGTATCAGATTCATTGTTCGAAGATTCAAAAGATACTGGAGTTCATTTTTTTTGCTTTTTAAAAGACTGCTCCACTAAATAAAAACAAGGGTTACACAATAAATCAAAATGTGCTCTATATATTTCAAAACTGAAAGCACCCATAGCATCATCAGTTATTCTGTGCCTTTTTAAGGTATTTCGCCACATTTTGAGCAAGTATTTTCAGATGTGGTTCCTTGAAATGATCTTTTTGGGCATCCACCACCACATCCCAAGACCATAACAAATATGACAGATGGAAGAAAGATGGTAGCATTTTCGGATAAATGCTTCCTGTTACTCATGTAACGAAATTTGTTTTGAATCTATGTTTAATGTAATTTTGTAAAATTGATTCATGACTACATGACTTTGTTTGGTGGCTATATTGTGGTCAAAGTGTTTTTAGAATAAAACAGCAAATGAACCAATAATTATGAAGGTAAAAAATGATAAACTAAATGAAGAACACCATTCTATACGTGGTTGCAGAATTGAAAGAAATGAAAAACTGGAAAAGATACTATGCAGCAGAGTTGGGGCGATTAAATTTTTGGATTAAAACTAAACTAAACTAAATGTGACGATTTTCATGATTAAACTAAACTAAACTAAAGTGACTCGGGCAAATGTTATGATTAAACTAGACTAAAACTAATTGAACGCTTGATTAACTAAAAACTAAACTAAATTTTGCAAATGAAGGATTTACGCTTATTTCAGTAAATTGACTAAATGTTATTGATCTATCAATTTTCAAATGTATTTGTTAGTCCCAACTCTTAACAACAAGTGTGAACATTCAAATGGATAAAAATCAGCATTTTATATGATGGTGACATACAAATTAAACAAAGACTTTGTTTCTGAAGCATAGTGAAATTTCCTACTGTCTGAAGTAGGCAATATCTCTTTGATAACCAATACATCATAAATGAAAACACAATCTACCATCCTTTTACTAAATCAAGAATGCTAAGCAATCTATTTAAAAGCAGAATCAAAGAAACTGCTAACTGTATGGTCAATAGAAACTAATTATCTTATCTTAACTAAAGCCATTGGAATTAAAGCTCACAGGAAATTGTCTTTTTCTATAGCTTTGCAAGCCATTGACCCATTACATCATAGTGGTCACTTTTTAGACAAATTTTCACTTATAAGCAAGCAGTTGACTATAAATTCAAGAATCTCTCTGTAAAAGTTATATGATATAGTGCAGATTTTGACCCAATTAACTTTTCAAAACTTATAATCATGATTTCAAAAAATGGAAATTTATGATTAAACTAAACTAAACTGAAGTTTTCAAGTTTGTTGATTAACTAAAACTAAACTAAATTACACAAATTCTGATTGATTAATCGATTAAAACTAATCTCGCCTTTAACTCTGCTATGCAGTAAGTAAGAATATAAATGATAATTGCAAATTTTTTTGGCCAATTTGGAAGTTTTAAAATACTGGTAAAATATTTATTAGAAAACATTTCATTCTGTGGTTGTAGTGAATTTCACTTTAGTCTACTCACTCTAATCTGAAACGACATTTTTCCACACATTGTAATTTGAAATTTTTAAAACATACTCTCATAGCATACAAGCATATTGCTTAATGTCTTGACATTATTGTTCATTCAATCACTATGATTTTTCCCGTTTAAGGTCATTGCAATCATCATCAGAATAACTAACATTTTATGTACTCAATGTCATATTAATTATGCTGCATCAAAATGCCTAACATTATTATTTAGTTAAATTGTATATGGCTATTTGTACTTGTGATAAAAAACTACTTACATTGTTTTAAAAACTACTAGTTTGTATGAGTATAAAAAACTGGTTTTCCACTGGTTTGAACTAGATTGGCCTAATCTTTTTTCTACACACCTCGGTCTGTGCATAACCGAGGAGAACACATCTGTGATTCTTATAAGACTCCCTTGAAGCACCTAGAAATCTTACTGGACCTTTTGGACCTTCAGCTTGGCCATCTTCCAGCTGCAGGGTGCGCCACCTCCACGACTGTCGCCTCCATGGGATGTTGTTGCTCTGGCTGAGAGTTTAGCTTCTCAGGCTGAGCAGTAGGGATTTTGGGGCCTTCCTCTTCTTGGTGCACTTCTTGGGACTGGGTTTCTGCATGCTGTCTTTCTTCCATGCGATCTTCTTAAAACGTTGGAGAAAATAATACAAAATAATATAGACTTCATTTGTTCAGGTTAACAGGAGGCAAAGTTATAGTGAGAAGTGCAGCGCAGCTCGTATTTATAGTATGTGTGAGTGTGGGATCCATACGCGATCAATATGGAATAATAAATAATATAGAGGTATTTATAGTGCCAATATTCATTTGCTCATTGACACTTTAGAACAAAAGATACACAATAATTACCGTAAAATTGAAACAGTAACATTAAGAATGAAAATATTGAGAAAAACTTTAAAATTACACAGTGCATTAAGTTGCAGTATTAAAAGAAATTTTAAACAAATGAGTTTTTTTAGCTTTTAGTGGGTATTTTTCCAGTACTTTGCAACCAAAATATCATGTTTACATGAGTGTACGTAGACAATCCGCGTATCATCTGTGTACGTCCTACATGGTGTTTCCTCCGTTTTTTTCTATGTGACAGTGACCTGACTGACTTACACAGATCGTTTCTATGCAGATGCTTCCTACTCTACTAGTAAGAGATCACTGGCTCACTCCAGATTTTAGTAATAATTTAGAATTTTCATTTAGATGTTTTCGAACCATGTAGGTTCCTTGTTTTCTGTTTGACAAGGAACCTACATGGTTCAAAAGCATTTAAATAAAAATTCAAAATTATTACTATAAATAAAAATTCAAAATTATTATTATTGTGAGATCACACAGCATTAAAGAAAATGCAAAAGCAAAAATGAGACCAAGCGCTCTGTACCAATGCATTTATTAAAATGCATTTATTGTAATTTATTGTAATTTTTTCTTTATATATACAGCAACAATATAGAAATACATTCACATCACAGGATAAAATTCCTAGAAAATATTACCTAAGTACTCTTTTCATACATGTCTCTCAATCTCTTGAAAATGAAATTCACAAAAATGGAAAACATTCAAACCATTACATAACTTAAAAAATCTTAGAAATGTCATGCCAGCAAAGTTATGGAGTAGTTTTTTCTATCATACAACCTACTATTATTGCCATGTACATTGTACAATATGTTCAACTCTGTCTCAAAGAATTTTAAAAATTACTATAGACATTTAGTTGTGGCAATACAAAAAAATAAGAGTGTCCGTACTATAATGTGTATCTATGTAAGGTACCGTTTTTAGTTATAAGAGAAAATGTTACGCCATGAACTTGCTGTAAAGACATATTTAGTGATAATTTCTTCGGTAGAAATTCTAGTTCTCACAAAAGAGTCCTATCATCCAATAGCAGACACCTCATTATGTCTGCCTTGCAACTGTCTTTGTGCATCAAACACTAATATAAATATAGGTATGTTTTACATATTCCAAACATAATGCATACACGTACGCACATCGACTTAACAGCAGCCACCCTGTTTCTTAGATGGCTTTAGTTTGACGGTGTTGACGTACGCCTCATCAATATGTCGCCGCAACAGAAAGTCCTCCCTGCCCACATTGTCCACAACGCGCTCAACAGCAGATGTGAACGCTTTGTCGACATTGATGCCATCCTTGGCACTTGTTTCACAATACAGGGCATTCCATTTGCGACACAACTGCTCAGCATACTCTCTAGGAATCTGCAATGGAAAAAATGATTAATAAATACATGTTCATTGTCAAATAAAAGAAAATATTCCTGCTGGTGTATCATTGGAAAACAATTTGCACAATAATTCAATTTTTTCATAAACAAAAGGTTACCTTTCTATCCAGATCAGATTTATTGCCAATCACTAAGAAGGGGAAGTGTTCTGAATTTGAAAATACTGCATGACTAATAAACTGATCCCGCCAAAATTCCAGTGAACGGAAGCTGGACTCGCTTGTCAGATCAAACACGAGAATGCAGCAGTCGATTCCCCGGTAGCAAACGCTGCTCAGTATTGCACCATACCGTTCCTGGCCTACAGTAAAAAAAAACAAAAAAAAAAAACACGCAAAATGAATGTAATACTTTGATTAAATGTTTTGTCAGGCTTTAATTAAGTTTCAACGTTGATTTGATTTTCAATTTGCACATTGAAATTCAAATCGACATTGAAATTTATTTTGAATTAAGTTTGCTGATATTGCATTGATGCAGACTGGATTAAAAGATTCATTGTCAATGTTGAAAGAATAATTGAAGTTAATGTTAAAGAATAATGGAAGAAGTGCTCGGTGATGTACCTGCGGTGTCTGTGAACACAAAGTTGATATTGCAGTCTCGCACGGTCACAATTTTGTTGTAGTGGTCTGGGCAAAGACCAATTGTGCTGATGCCAGACAAATCAAATTTGTTGCTGACATACCTTTCCAAGAGAGACGTTTTGCCAACACTTACATTTCCAAGTAGAATTGCCTATACAATGAAAAATAATATTAGCTGCATGAACATTTAACATTAATGGATAAGATAAATAAATAACATTGTCGTATGATAATAACAGGAGGTCTTATACATTGTCTTCGTTCTCCAAGTAAATTAGTCTGAAATAAGTTATATTTTCACTGAATTTTTCTTATGATTGGTCAAATGTTCATAATAAACTACTGACTTTGCATTTGATTTTATTATTCCTTTGAAATACAGCACAGAAAAGAACAAATAAGTTTTCCCTGGCTCTGGATCTAGACCAAGCAAATTGTCTGAAAGATAATTTCAAAACTTACTTTGACCAGTTTCGGGGGACCCAGTTGACCTTGGATAATTCTCTGTTGGGGCGTATCTGCCATGGGTACTCTTCTGAAAGGTCGAGGTGCTGGAGTGTATCCAAACACTACAGGCTCTACTGATGATGCTGAAGCTTCTGGCTGTGCTGATATGGATGCATCAGCCTGTTCTGGCGGGGATGAGGGGGTCTGGACTGTGGATGGAGCAAACTGCTCTGATTCGGATGGGACTTGCTGAGTGTTGGATGTGGACACTGGTTCTTGTTTATCATCTTTAAGAGATTCGCGGAGTACGGGCATTAATACTTTTAAGGAGTCTCTCAGGGACTTGATGCTGTCCTCCAATTCACTCCCAGACTCCGGGACCTCGCCACTTTCGGTCAATTTGCAGATGCTAAAAGGTCAAACATATTTCATGACCACTGACTTCATTTGTAAAACACATTGCTAATGTCATTCAATTGTATAACAAGACCATATTCCAAAAGATTATAAAAAACCCTCAAAATTTATCAACAAAAATTGATTGAAATACAGCAGTGGTATTTCACAACTTTCTATATTTTCTTTGATATGAAAATTACAAATGCTTGCACAGGTCAAATTAAAAAAGATAGTAAATGTCAAACTTACCTCTCAGATTCCTGTTGAGTACTTCTCAAAGTGTTCTCAGTCTTTGTAATCTTTTCTGGCAGAACGTTGACATCCGTTTGTGCTTCCATAATTTCTTTTAGACTGACTGAAAGACAAATTATAATCATAATGCTAGGATCTCTGCATGGTATCTATTTCTTTCCCATACAGGAAGCCTTGTAGCTTTTCAACCAAAGCCTTCTACATGGTTTATTATCACCATACTATATTACCATCTCAGTAATACCATAATGCATACATTTTCCCAACTTGGCTTACATCTAAATTCAACTTTTGCAGTAAGATTAGACCAAATTACAGTTTATTCACTGCATTTTGTGTAACATTAACCAATATTTTCATTTAATCTGATGTCATTTGAAACAGAATTTCCCTGTTAAGTAGGTTATCAGAATTGCAAATAGCATATGGCTCAGGTTAACATGATCAAGCTGTTTGCAGTTAAACAAGGATTACATGCGTGTCCCTAGAATAGAAAGGTGAACTTAAATTGACAGTGAACAATATTGACCTGGAATGACCAGAAATGACCCAGTGGTAGTGATTGAAAAAGTGCAACATATTGAACATTGATGCTACATGTATTTATGAAAAACTTACTTAACATTAGTTAGAGGTTTGATAGTTAGATATTTTTCTCCACATATTTTAGATAGACATCAGTGACCGCAATTTAAAATATAAAATTTTATTTGCATCTAAGATGTTGTCCATAAATCGATTAGGCATAACCATTCTGTTTCTGATATTTATCCTGATATTGAAAAATTGGTACATGTCAAAATTATTATTTTTTAGACAGAAGTATCATTTATAAAGATGTACAGTACATGTACTAAACAGTTGGATAAAGTGGCCTGGGACAGGACCTCTTTCTAAGTGAAATAACAGTATTTCTATTTGCTATGACTTCAAGTAAATAACTTAAAAAAATAGTTACAGAGCAACAGGCTTAAATGTTGATAAATACAAAAAAAACTTACCAAGCTTCCTATGAATCTTCTAGGTCTTCTATCAATCAAGTTCTTTCTTTATATCAAAACCTGTGTGCTTGTAACTTCTTCTTGGAAACTTATGGCAAACTACTTAGAAATTATATCTCCGAAACAAGAAATTTTACTGTATATCCACCAAAAACTAAGGCAGGAATGATAAGCTTGCTTGATGCTGATGAGACGCTGAATGCTGAATGCAATGCATTGTATGGAATATCTCTCTGACTTCACCTCAGTTGACTTAACCTCAGATGACCGATGTTCTATGGGCAGTTATTGATAGTCCTGCTCTCTTTATACAGGGCAACATCTCTTATTGAAAAGGATTTGGATTGCTTAAAGATTTATTTTTTGTGAGAAAACGACCATACCACTAGGATAAAAAAACATAAATGAAATTATATGTGCTGTAAGATCTGCATATACTTATATAGACCTCTGTACTTAAGAAGATTGTAATTTTCTTTATTTTGGTGTTTCTCTGTTGTAATTTTGCAGTCTTGTGACTTGGGAGTTTTGTATTGAAGGTGAAGCGTGATGCAATTCAGGCCAGTAGGGCTGATGCAAGATCATGATAGTTCTTCTGACAGGATTATTTTTTGGGTCAAGTACCTTGGTTGAAAATTGAGCAGAAATGTAATGGTTAATGATTTTTTTTTATTTTTTTTTTTTTATCAAATTTTATTATTTCAACCATTTTTGAAAGATAAATTCTGTTCAAAGTGACACTTTATTTGATAACATAAACAACACAATTCATAACACACATTCGCTGATAAAATAGACTATGATTACTGTACAATTAGAATTAAGGCATGAAAACTAAATTTATTTTCTAGGTATCACAGTAAGAGTTAAAGAGACTCCAACGTTGTGTAACAACCTTTAAATGCCAGTTACATTAGCAGAAACTTCTTTTTGTGTCTACAAGTGCTCACAGGCTCTAACTTTTTATTCAGGGTGGCAATGTCACTAAGATAAATAATGATTTTTATTTTTGCTATATTATACAAGTAGGTATAAAGTACTAGCTCCAGTAGGATATATTGATATATGCATTGAAAAAAAAAGGCAAATAAAGCTGAGCCAATTGCCATGTTAAATTTCTCATCAATTTCTCTCTAGGGATACTTATGTATATATACATTTTTTGTTGTTGCTGATGTTGTTTCAGTCACTATAATATGTACCAGGAATAAACTTTTATATATTTGTATTTAATAGATCCTAGCTAATAATGAGATACAATCATTTGAACCACACATATGCATGCAGATATCTTGTTTGCATTATGATTGAGTGGTCTAATAGAACAATCTTCATATGAAAGGTCTAATTTCAGTACAGGGGAATCTCAGTGAGATCATGTACATAATTAAAATATAAAGCAGTTTGTGTGCAGTTACTATTAGCCACATGCTATATATATACTAACTGTTGCCAGATCCCTACTGGTTAAGTGTAAGCATGAAATCTTTTTAGCAATCGACTTGCATGATTGAATAGTCCTAGTTATACTTTAGATAGGGAGCGAAAGCTCATCACGCCAGGCGAGTCTTGCTGGTTCAACTCATATCAGCTGCGCAGACCGCCGACTCGTGAACTACAATTATGTACAATGACAGACTGATATTGGACAGATTCCCCGAAAACTGTTTAAACTGTATTGCAATGAATCATTCATAGTCAAAGGTCAATGACTACATATTTAGCAGTCTATTTGACTTGCGTTAACGTTACAATACAGTCAAATGCAAAACAATATATATGGCGGTCATTTTAAAAAATAGCTTTAATTAAAAATCGTTGGCCATCCGGGGGAATCGAGCTCTACAAGTGGTATGAATGGCGAATCACTCAAAAACTTTTTCTACTAGATTAACAGGTTCAACCCGGCTCCACAAACTTAGTATGTTTCCCAATGAAGAAATATAATACCATTTTTTCTAGTGGTATATCTGTTAATTCACTGCCCGCATTTGTGAATATTTCCCTAGCTTGCAAATATGGTTGCTGTATAGAAATCTTCAGTACATTAAACTTTATGCAGGTGAAGTATCACGACAATAAATGTTATAGAGGTGGTCTTGATATAATTTGGGTTTTAAATGAAGGACATTTTGTCAAAATAATGTAGTAAATAGTAATACGGGCTTGAATAATGAAACGTTATTATTTTATTAACATGCATGGTAAACTACCGTTTTATGACTAAGGATTTTACAAACGAGCATGTGGCGAAATTCCACCTGCCATGGCTACTTTCCTCACCATCTGCCAACCAACATTAAAAGTATCAGTTATCCAGGCCTTTTTAAAACAAGTTATATGTCCACAGTAGGTAGCAAGAGTAAGTATTTAGAACAGCTACAAGTTTTGCTAAGTTTCACTGCTTCCCCTCAGCCATGACAGGTCACGGATGTCAACATATCCACCTGTTGTCTTGTATGGTAAACATTGCCATGTATGTCCAGCGACCTTGACTCCATGCTGCGGCGGTCATGCTGACCACAGCAAGTACAGGCTGTGCTGCACGTATATCACCACAGACACTATGCCAAAGTGCACGACACCCCCCCTTCTGCCAGCACTATAAAAGCAGGCCGCTACAGCCCACTTTGGCAGTCGCCGCCAGTGCCATAGCACGCCGCGGGCTTTATTGCTCTCCGCTCTCGCCTTGATCACTTTGCCTAACGCCGCCTCCCGCCCGACCACCTTGCCTAACCCCCGCCTTGCCGCTGCCGAGACCCGCAGGGAGTGCCCCGGTTCTCCACCCAGACTAGCCCCGGGAGACTACTAGCCATGTAAATACACGCTTTAACTGCTATGAAATAAACAATAAAACTCCAAAATCACACAGTTCCCTGTTTTACTGTCCTTCAGGCAACGCAGACACACACACTAACCCCCTGATATTCTAAAGAACCTGGGTAAGATTTGTTCCCCATGAGGGGAACTTTCTCCAAAAAGTTCAAAT
>CM032662.1:47129395-47141777 GCA_019095985.1 Streblospio benedicti
ATGGCATAAAACTGAAGGTTTTCACAGAAATCGTCGATCATCTGACCTTATTTTAATGAATTTACAGCCTCAATCGTCTATCCAATGTTTCAATAAAGCAGCAGCTGACTCCGCAATGATACAAGACAATTTGATAAAGGCTAGGTGCGCCATGGACTATAAGGCAATAGTTTGTAACTGTTTCGTTTCGCTTTTTCATCGAGGATGGGTAAAACATTTCTTGAAATTTTTCCAGTTTTGAGGCGGAGTCAGAAGATATAACCATTTTTTTATGACAAAATATGCTGGGGGACTTAATTTTATAAAATATTAAGGGTGGGGTGGTTTAAGAGGGCGGGCGCCAACCGAACCAAACTATCAATTCTTGTTTGGCCTTATCATGCTTGTACTCAGCCAGATTAGTTTTTTTTCAGATTTTTTAATCCACTTTCAAGATGTTCATTTAATTTAATAAGTCACAATATCAGTAATGTTAGTGCAGATCAAGTTTTTTTAATGTATCTATTTTGTTATATTCAATGTTTGACGTGGTACACTCCTCTAAATAAAGAACTGAAGCTGAAAGTTTACGACGATGATTTGTAAACATAAGGGTATTTATTATTTCTTTTGAAGCTAAGTTATTTTAAAACAGTGTTGTGGTTGTTTAGAAAAAAGACTGATAAATACAAAACTGGGTTCCGTTGTGTAACATGACTTATTTTTATTGATTCCTTAATGGCGTATGGCCATTCGGAAATGCACCAAGAACTCACCCGATAACATAAGTCATGTAAACAACACCCGATTTCGTGTTATTTATCATTGTTCCATTTTATTTTTAGATCACTCTGTACACATTGAACATTTCATGTTTATAACCAATACACCGAAGATGTTGCACATCATGGCAAGAAAATAAAATATAGTTTACAAATAGCTTGACGCGTCATTAACAGTACGCTCTAGCTAATTATAGGATGGGATGCAAGGTTTAATTTATCGTGATATGTAATTAAGTCATGAAAATAATTATCTGTCCTCCTAAATAAAAGTAGATAACTTTATGTAAAACCGTATGAGGAATCATCGCAGACAAGTTATTTTAATCTCACTTTTATATTTGAAGAGAATATCAAAAATTTTCACTTCACGTCATTTGTTTGCAGTTTACCGTAAGCGCCATTTTATAACGGCAGACCTGCCAACCATTCCGAAATTTCGGAATTCTTCCGAAATTTGACTGTCATTCTGAAGCGTCCGACAGAATTATGTTTATTCTGAAATTCAGTAGAAATAATCAAATATTTTAAAAACTTGTACTTTTTTTTATTAAAATACTGATGTTTTTGCTCACAAATGGGCGCAGGCATTATAAAATGTACTTGATTGAACAACAGCGTCGTATAAACAAGTCTTTCACCGGCTCACAAAAATGCACTTGATTTAAATGACGTGTTGTAACAGCTTTAGCCTCAATCAGCGAGGTCCAGTTTGTGCGTGCGGTCACTTATGTGGCAGACAGCCTCGAAGAACGAGACTAACAGTTTCTGCTGGTTGTCGTGATGTGCACAATGCACCTGCAACAAAATCTGTCAACGATATATGAGAGTGAAACTGATAAGAATTATTGAAAATTAATGAATTTTTGCGTTCTCCAGTAATGTAATGATGCAAACATACAGGGAAAAGTATACAAGAAACTACAATATCACATCATCGAAAAAGAGTGTGCATCACGCCTGATATCGTAAATTGTATTACAGCCATCTTTTTTGTAGATCAAAATAATATAGTTTGGAAATATATTACTCAGTACTTTGAGTTGTTAATGGACACATATAGAGGAGAAGAGAAGGTGATTTCCTCTAAATTACATACACAACACACAAGTGTTGTAAATTCAGAACATACACTTACTAGTCAATCAAGAGGAGGTGATATGTGATTCTTGATTGTTTAGTTCACCACACGAGTCTCATTTCATGCACTAGAATTATTGAACGTGTAAAATGTGCTGTAAAAAATGACAAATGCAAATAGTATATGTTGGTAAATCGTTCTTGTAGTGTGAGTCGCTGCATTGAATTATTAAGACTCGGCCAGACAGGTAGGTTGCTTATACTTGATTGAGATTGGTAAGCGCTAATCATGCCACCCAAAAATGATGGCAAAACAAAGCAAGTCAAGGCAAACTCCAGACATAGCTCAAGAACTAACTCGCTTTTTTCAACTATTTAAACCGTTTGTGAAATGTAAAAATGAATGAAATTGGTAAGCGCTAATCATACCACCCAAAAATGATGGCAAAACAAAGCAAGTCAAGGCAAACTCCAGACATAGCTCAAGAACTAACTCGCTTTTTTCAACTATTTAAACCATTTGTGAAATGTAAAAATGAATGTAAAAATTATGGACGGCCATTCCTTGCAACTGAATAAGAAAAGTGAGAATTTTTTTAGATGTCACTAGCAACGAAACTGCAACACAATTTAAGCAGTATTCCAAAGCATACGACTGATTTTTAGATTTGTATAAGTATTGTGCCCATTCTTTTCGACCATATAAATAGTTAGTGTTTTGCCTTTTTGGAGGCAAGCAACGGTGACATTGCAGCCGCGCTGGATTTTATATTTGGAAACGGAATATAGAAATACGTTTTCATAGATATCTAGATGTTTTGTTATCAACATGTAATCATAACTGTTAACTGATAATTAATTATATACTAGTTTAAGATGTTTCAAGTATTTTAATATGTACAGGTATCGTTTGAAAATTGTAAAATCGTTCTGTTCTTTTCGCAGTTGATCTGTCAGGAACTTTTCATAGAGATTCCACTTATCAAATGAAAAAATAGACGAATGTTGCCTGTAACTGTTAACTGATAATCATAATTATATTCTAGTTTAAGATTTGTTAAGTATTATAATATGTACCGGTATCGGTTGAAAATTGTGAATACATTCTGTTCTGCCACTCAAACTAATTTATTCTATTTATGTCATGAGTTGATATTTGAATATTTGCAAGTTTTTAAAGTTCTAGCAGGATTTTACTTCAAAATATGCATCTCATGATCTCTTGTGTGAAGTGCGAGTTTCAGCTGTGTTAATCAGTATTGTGCATTTATTTTTTATATTTGTTCATGTATAAAATGTGTATGTATTTTCATCATGTGCATGATGAATGATATGACAGTGTTGATTCTAGGACGCGTAATTGCGGGAATCACGCAAGTTTTTCTTACCTGTCCCCATTTTTCATGGATCGTGCATAGTGCTGGCCCCTAATCAATTAGATTGGCCCCATTTTCATCTATCAATGCGCACGACATACAATATTTTGAGAAATATTTATATTTGTTTACGTCTAGTTCCACCATCTTACCTGTAAAAAATCACCTCTTTGCCGGCTATAACGCAGTCGGCAAACGAGTACAAAACCGAATATGCCGAAATGTGCGGTGCATTACTTTGGTAACAGCAGAAGCCACAGCAGTTTAGTGATTCGAATGCGCCACTCGGCTGTTGTCGGCTGATTCTGTGATTGACAGGTGAGACAATATGGCGGATATAAAACAATTTGATGAGTTTTTCTTACTAATTTTCAATAATTACGTCGTTATTTATAGGTGTCAGTGTTTAATAATTAGTGATAAATCCTCTTTGCGCGGGAATGGGGCATTAGTACTGTTGTCCATGCCGGACTTTCTACCGAATGTGCTCTGGTCAGGTTTTTCACTACAATTACTTCAGACATTTGATCTTCAAGCCTGACGAAATACGTTAAGTTGATCAGACATACAGGCACCGTTTGAATTGATTATTGGCGTTCATCTCTTTGATGTCCACAAATTCCAGGTCAAATGGACTGAATTTTTAACAAACTGCTGACAAGCATTCGTGGAAGTGTGACTATGTCAATGTGAATATAAAAATTGACTGAATTTTTAAAAAAAACTTCTCATAAGATGATGGAAAAAAAAACAACTCCAGATATAGTTCAAGAACTAACTCGCTCACAAATCTTGCCCAGATGGACAAAGATGCTGAGGAATCATGGGAATGTATGAATTGTAGAAGTCTTTCACTGATGCAAATGCTAAGTTTCTTGAATGTCGACGTTGTCGCTTACATTTCTGTATAAAATGTCTTAACGAAAGCGTGGGTGAGTATATGATACTCTCAGATTCTGATATGATGTGGCGCTGTACACAAATTGCAGATCAAAACATTGTCACAGACATGCAAATTGAAGATAGGTGCAATCAAATCAAGGCATCATATGAGCAAAGAGTTAGTGACCTAGAATCCAAAATAGAGCAAAGATGTGACGAAGTCCAAACACGACAAATTCTCCAAGGAGAAATAGTAAAGTTGAAGGAAAGCCAACAAATACTAGGTGAGGACAAAAATGAAAAACCAGAAGAGGGTGCAAAGGCAGTCTCTGATGTCATAAATGAATCGAAAGAGCGGAAACCAAGAGAAAACAATATACTTATATGTGACTGAAGAAATTTTACCCCACAATAAAACAGACAGAGAGAAACAAAACCAAGTAATCAGGAAAGTATTTCAAGCATGTGGGATAAAATTTGATAGTGAAGACGCAGTGATGATAAATAGAATTGGCGAATACAATAAATTTACCAGAAAACGTCCAATAGTAGTCGAATTGAAAAGTCAGGATAAAAAGGGGGAACTATTTAAGAGCATTGGCAAACTCCAAGAAGCAAATGAACCAGAAATCAGAGGCATAAGGATCAGTAAGTAAAACATGGAATAGAGGAATAGAGTGACCTTCCCCCCACCCCCAAACCAAGACTGTAATAGACAATCACCACAGGGGTAATTAATAGATAAAAATAAGATGTGCATTTCTACCTGGGATATAGAACCTGAACCCCAGATATGTATGAAATCTGCTAAACTCTTGGAATAATTGGCTTACTGCTCATTATTAATTTAATCACTAATTCGTGTATACCGTATTCGTTCTTTTA
This sequence comes from Streblospio benedicti, assembly GCA_019095985.1. Classification (NCBI taxonomy): domain Eukaryota; kingdom Metazoa; phylum Annelida; class Polychaeta; order Spionida; family Spionidae; genus Streblospio; species Streblospio benedicti. Next base: position 47,134,380 of record CM032662.1, read on the forward strand.
AGCGTACAGTGCGCTTAGAAAAAACAAATTTCAAACAAAAATAAATGTTGAATATTAGTTATAAGCGCACCCCCGACAATTTTTCGTGGTTCTTGCATTTTTTCTATTATTGCTTACCACGAACATTCTTTCACAACGCAACCGGTGTGAAGGGATCTCTACGTAATTCAATACTATACTGAAAAACAGAGATTTAGGCTATGTAAACTCCGTCATAACATTTACTGAACTCAGTTACTTGGATGCATTTTGGAAAGATTACCTCAATGGGTCATTGCTGCGAGCTATGAGGCGTATCTAGTATGCTAAGTATGCATAAAAAGCAGACAATGGTGCATAAAAGGAGAAATTGCAGAAAACAAACTTTGTGATTCTTCAACAAGTATTTTATGCCATGTAAGTTATAGTGGAAAATAAAGAATAAATCTTAGATTCTACACTCAATGGAGGTTTTGTTTGGACTTTAAATTATTTACACTTTGTTATTGATAGGATTGAAAATATATGTAATGATCGTAGTTATCCTCATGTGAAGGCACATCAATATTGTTTTTATTGTTAATGATACGTCGTATACTTATGGCGGACGTATAAAGTACATACATAGTATCGTTTATAGTCCATATTGTTGTTTGGATATACTTTTAACAATTGTTTTAGTCTCATACTTGAGTAATGGTGATTTTTATATATTTTATGAGGATAATTATTTATGGCAGTCATGCTGTTTCCGGTTGTGGTTACTGAGGAAGCAGTATCGTTGTGAAGGTAAACGTATAAAAGCAGGTCAACTCTGTTGACAGGCGGATTCTTTAATAGGACAAAGTCCTTGATACTTAGCTATATTTTGATGTTATCTATGGTTTATTATATAGCTAGGCAGTTTGAATTTCGCCAATTTTTAGATTATTTATAACTGAAAGCTCGTTCATTGATATTATATATATTATTATATATTGTATTATATTATATTATATTATATATTATTATATATACAGTGCCGGACTAGACGACCACACTCTGTGTGAGGCCAGCACCGAGGGCCTGAGTGCCGACGACAGCGAACCAGACGATCGCACCAATGGTCTGGGGAGAACCGGGAGCGACGGGGAAGGAGCCAGTGATCTATGGGATATATAGTAGCATGATTGACATAATAGTTATTTAGGAGCTAATATTTTGTGACATCTGATTGTTTATGTTATTAAAAGTTATACATTTCAACATCTTTCGTTCGTGTCATCTTACTGCACCACTTGGTAAATACAATTGAACCTTAAAAGTCTCACAAACACAATATTAAAAGAGAAGTACACCAGGTCCGTTACAGTTTGGTGCTGTGAAATTTGTATTTGTTATTTGGTGCTATTGGTATTATTTTGTTGTTCACAATGGACAATAAATCAGTTGTTAAGGCTAGACATCCTGAATGTCAAACAAACTGGCGAAGTGCTAGAAAATCTGAATTTTCCTCCACTGTTTTAAATTATTTTGATTTATTAGTTCAGGAATTGTTTCACAGGCATGATCCAACTGAAAGGGCTGGTGCCTGGAAAATTGAAGTTAAAAATAGGAAAAGGGAGAAAAATTAATCATTTTCTAAATATTCTCAAGATTGGAAACAGGGGGGTGCGCTTAATGGGGTGAGTGCGCTTATAAGAACGAATACGGTATATCATCAGCTTTCACTGATTATAGGAAAGAAATAGGGTATTTGAATTATTTTTGTTAAGTATTTTTGTTAAGTATTTATCTGCTTCTTTCGTACAATTTCCATGTATTATTTTATAGAAATGGGGTGGTGTTTTGCACAAGAGTGCGACCATTCGCATGAACATCAATGCAAATTTTTTCGGTTTACGAAAAACAAGCAACTTAAAAGAAAATGGATGAATAATTGCAGATAACAAATTACAACGACAACCAACAAGCAGGTAAGAAGAACCACACACGACTACACACTGGTGAAAAACCATGTGAGTGTGATACATGTGGGAAATGTTTTAGCCTCCATTAGAAACTTAGAGAAGCATGTGAATTGTCTGAAGAAAGAAAAGGAAGAGGCGTGTGAGTTTCTGTTGCAAAGGACGAAGAATATTGAGAGCAGACTGGATAAGGAAAATAAGTCAGATAGAAAAGGAAGAGTGGATAGAAAAGATAAGACAGATTTTTGTAGCCAATTTATTAGTGAGGTAGATGGTGTAGATGATAGAGATAATGATGAAATATCCTTCAGTTTCACATACACAGAAGAAGGAGACTGTGACAGGAAGCTGGTTAGTCCTACAGCTAATGCTGTTTAGTTAGTATTGCATGACAACGTAGATACAATTGGAAGCAAAAGTGAAGTAAGAAAGTTCAAAGATGTGCATTACATCGAAACTAATGAAAAAGAAACTATTGAAAAAGATAAAGAGCAAGATGCTAACGTAAATCTTACATACGCAGAAGTGAGTGCTACCCAAGGGTCCATGGAACCACAATGATAGTTTAAGGATTACAATTGATAACTAGATAGTGGCCTCCCACGCCTCGAAATTTAGCAACGAACGTTTATTCCCCGCCCCTCAGTTCCCTTTAATTAAGACTCACTTAGAATTATATGTAGAGGACATTTTCCATAAGGTGAAAGAAACTTCATCAGCCATAACCAAATTTCTAGACAAATATATCCATAATCCTTCTGATCTACGTTCACCATAGATCATATAATATTTATGACTATAAGTAATATTTATCTTACGAAAATATAAGTAAGGGATGATGTATATTTTGTCACCGATATTCCATTTCGAGCGAGGGGGTTTCAGTCAAGTTTTGATACACCACTTTTTTTGTGGGTCTACTATTTCATCGCACGTTAAAAAACTTTTCATACCAGAATTTAATATGGGATAACTCTGGATTAAAAGGATACATCAACTTTTGCAACCAGCGTGAAGGGATCTCTAAATTCAATACTATACTGAATAACAGAGATTTAGGCTACGTAAACTCCATCATAACATTTACTGAACTCAGTTCCTTGGAAGCATTTTGGAAAGATTACCTCAATGGGTCATTGCTGCGAGCTATGAAGAGGCGTATCTAGTATGCTAAGTATACATAAAAAAGCAGACAATGGTGCATAAAGGAGAAATTGCAGAAAAAACAAACTTTGTGATTCTTCAACAAGTATTTTATGCCATGTAAGTTATAGTGGAAAATAAAGAATAAATCTTAGATTCTACACTCAATGGATGTTTTTGTTTGGACTTTATTTACACTCTGTTATTGATAGGATTGAAAATATATGTAATGATCGTAGTTATCCTCATGTGAAGGCACATCAATATTGTTTTTATTGTTAATGATACGTCGTATACTTATGGCGGACGTATAAAGTACATACATAGTATCGTTTATAGTCCATATTGTTGTTTGGATATACTTTTAACAATTGTTTTAGTCTCATACTTGAGTAATGGTGATTTTTATATATTTTATGAGGATAATTATTTATGGCAGTCATGCTGTTTCCGGTTGTGGTTACTGAGGAAGCAGTATCGTTGTGAAGGTAAACGTATAAAAGCAGGTCAACTCTGTTGACAGGCGGATTCTTTAATAGGACAAAGTCCTTGATACTTAGCTATATTTTGATGTTATCTATGGTTTATTATATAGCTAGGCAGTTTGAATTTCGCCAATTTTTAGATTATTTATAACTGAAAGCTCGTTCATTGATATTATATATATTATTATATATTGTATTATATTATATATTATAAAAGTGAGTGCAAAGAACTATTTATATATGGGCAAAAGCTTTTAGATGACATTGAAGTACAAAAACGTCACTTTTATGAAGTAAAAAAGTAACTTTAAAAAGCATCAATTGGTGGTATCAATAAAAGATACATTTTTTAGATAGATTGCAGAAAGCCATAATAAACATAATGGGAGGTGGGTGTATAAAATCAAATCAGACTATTTTACACCATAAAGGAAAAGCAGCGTACTGTTTGTAGTAATGATACTAAGTAATATTGTGCTGCAGGGATTATAATTTCTTCACAGGGGATTAGCAAAATGATATAATCCTTCAACTTAACTAACTATTCTACAGTAAAATGCCAGTATCTATTTTGAAATAGTATATGCGACTGACAAACAGATTTTTCATTATAATTAAGTAGATTTTATAACAGCATCGGAAAGGAATACAATTAATACATGTAGGTTGAAAAGACATGGATACTGATTTATAGTATGTAGGCTGGGGGTTACAGAGACATCGTGGCAACTTTTTAACAGTGCTGCTTGGGATGATGGAAAATTCTGGTTCACAACAACCTTGGAAATATCATTTGCTCCCCAAAAATTTTGTCGGGAGCTTGTTTGGCAGAACAGTGAGAGATAGATAAAGATATATCATCAGCTTTCACTGATTATAGCTATACAAAAAATATTGTCTACTAAAATTAATTTTGTTAAGTATTTTGTTTAGAATTTATGTGCTTCTTTCTTACAATTTCTATGTATTTTTTTATAGAAATGGGGTGGTGTTTTAACCAAGGACCATTAGCATGAACATCAATGCAAATTTTTTCGGTTTTAAAAAAACAAGCAACTTAAAAGAAAATGGATGAATAATTGCAGATAAGTAATTACAACGACAGCCTAGTTTGTTTTGTTACAAGCTTATCTATGTAATCCTAGCTGCTCTTAAAGAAATCGAAGACTTTTATGGTACATTTGTGAGCTTTTTCCAATATAAAAAAAATACAAGGTTCATATATGGTATTTTCTCGAGCATGGGCGTCCTAGCTGTATTTACCAGTCTTGAACTAGGAGTGTTTTTAGTAGACCGAGCTGTTAACCATAGTACATTTGTACATTTGTACACACTGGTGAAAAACCATTCAAGTGTGATACATGTGGGAAACGCAGGTAAGAAGTTAAGAACCACACACGAATACACACTGGTGAAAAACCATGTGAGTGTGATATGTGTGGGAAATGTTTTAGCCACCATTAGAAACTTAGAGAAGCATGTGAATTATCTGAAGAAAGAAAAGGAAGAGGCGTGTGAGTTTCTGTTGCAAAGGATGAAGAATATTGATAGCAGACTGGATAAGGAAAATAAGCCAGATAGAAAAGGAAGAGTGGATAGAAAAGATAAGAGATTTTTTGTAGCCAATTTATTAGTGAGGTAGATGGTGTAGATGATAGAGATAATGATGAAATATCCTTCAGTTTCACATACACAGAAGAAGGAGACTGTGACAGGAAGCTGGTTAGTCCTACAGCTAATGTTGTTTAGTTAGTATTGCATGACAACGTAGATACAATTGGAAGCAAAAAGTGAAGTAAGAAAGTTCAAAGATGTGCATTACATCAAAACTAATGAAAAAAGAAACTATTGAAAAAGATAAAGAGCAAGATGCTAACGTAAATCTTACATACGCAGAAGTGAGTGCTACCAAGGGTCCATGGAACCACAATGATTGTTTAAGGATTACAATTGATAATAACAAATAACATAAAAGACTGGTGAATGGTCGTCACGGGGATACAAATGGATAAATCAAAGCTGCGAAAAGTGTGAAGTCAAGTATGATCTATGTAAGGAATATATGTGTTGAGGACAGGAATGAGGATGAAATGTTGCAAGCTATGAAGACATACTGTAGAGCATATGGTCACTCTGGTAAAGTCATGTGATGTTGTTGGTATAGATTTTAAGAGTACCTGTGTCGCAAGTTGATTATGCTGTGCAGGGGGATATATGGCCTGAAGGTGTTCTATGTCGCAGGTGGGAAAGTAGTGCAAGACAGAGATAGAGATTTGTTGTTTATGAGTATATAAAAGCATGTTTAGTCTTTATTCTACTATTAAAATGGAGAGTTATTTATTTATCTATTTCATAATGAGTATGTTATCTGTTTGTGCCTGGAATATGAGGTCTTGTAGTTTAGCAGGACCACACATTGCTGACTTGTGTGATAAATATGATGTAATAATAACTTTAGAACATCGCTTATATGATTATCAATTAGGAACTTTGAATGATTTGTTCCCTGGGTTTAATGTACATAGTGTCGCCAGTCAAGATCTAGATAATCATGAGGGTTTAATCAAACCAGTCCACTGTGATATAAGTATTGCATACCGTGACTCTCTATGTCAAGTTGTAAAAAGAATGGACACTGATAGTGATAGGATTATAGCAATAAAAATATCAGATGTGGGTCATAATAGTAGTAATCTGTATGTAATAGGTGTATACCTACCACAACAACAATGTCAAATAGCAGACTTTTCTGATGTATTAGCACAGTTAGAGCATTTAATACAGATGTATAAATGTGATGGAGAAATATTTTTCATAGGTGATTACAATTGTCACTTTGGTAATGAATATGGGTCAAGTTTCTGGGGGAAGACTACTAAAAATGCAAAAATGATGTCTTCTATGCTTTACAGGCAGTCACTAGTACTTGTGGATAGTGAGCCCTCATGGTGTACTGGTCGTGATTACACTTTTTATGTAGAGGGTGTTGGTTGTTCATACACTGATCACTGTGCTGTGTCCTCATCGCTCATGAAGCATTTTCGGACATGTTCAGTACTTCCTGACGAAATAAGAAACACCTCAGATCACTTGCCGATCGACTTATTTTTTAATATAGCTAATCTTCCAAAACGAGAAAAGGTGGATATCTTTAGTAAAGTTGCTTGGTTGAGAATGAGTGCTCAATACATAATAGACAATTACACTGATCCGTTAGAACACCTCTTGAAAGACTATACAGTTAGTGATAATGAGAATCTCGATGATATTGACAATATGCTGCAGTTTATTTTGACTAGTATTGAGAAGGCTTCGGTTAAGTTGAAAAGAAGTAAATATAGAAAAGGGTTAAAACCGTACTGGAGTGATGCACTTACAAAATTGAGTAAGTACAAATACGAGTTATGGAATAAATGGAAATATGATGGCAGTAATAAAAATGATGATCTTTATAGAAAATACAAAGATTGTAAGAGACAGTTTAAATATGAACTTAAAGTTGCTAAAGAGGCATATGAACAAGAGCAAATGAATGATATTTCACGATCGAGTGAAATAGATCAGACATATTTTTGGAAAATTATAAATAAGGGTAAAAAAGGTTTTCATACGGTGCAACCAATTCAAGTTGATAATGAGATTATCACTGACACTGATACTATATTACAGAAATGGAAGGATTATTTTTCTGATCTGTTTAATCCAGATGATTGTGTAGAGTTTGATTCTGAGTTTCGAGATTACGTAAATAGCACTTTGCAAGAAATGTTAGATCAATCAATGAAAGCCCAACCATTAGTCATGGATGAACCAATCCATGAAAGTGAAGTGAAATCTTGCATTAA
>CM032662.1:47141877-47157081 GCA_019095985.1 Streblospio benedicti
GGCAAAGCTTAGGTGACATTGAAATACAAAAACGTCACTTTTTATGAAGTAAAAAGTAACTTTAAAAAGCATCAATTGGTGGTATCAATAAAAGATACATTTTTTAGATAAATTGCAGAAAGCCAAAATAAACATAATGGGAGGTGGGTGCATAAAATCAAATCAGACTATTTTACACAATAAAGGAAAAGCAGCGTACTGTTTGTGCTAATGATACTGAGTAATATTTTGCTGCAGGGATTATAATTTCTTCACAGGGGATTAGCAAAATGATATAATCCTTCAACGTAACTAACTATTCTACAGTAAAATGCCAGTATCTATTTTGAAATAGTATATGCAACTGATAAACAGATTTTTCATTATAATTAAGTTGATTTCATAGCAGGATTAGAAAGGAATACAATCAATGCATGTAGGTTGAAAAGACATGGATACGGATTTGCAGTTATATTTCTGTGCCACCCTGTAATGGTGGCAACTTCAAACCAGTGAAATATTGAAAAATTGTGATGTTCAAATTTTCTTTGAGAAATATCATTTACACAGCTCTAATTCTTTGTCTTTATTATTAATTATATGTATGGTTTATAGATATATAAAGAACATATAATCTTAAGATCGATAATTCTTTATTATAGCTATACAACCCAATATTGTCTATAAAATTAAGAACTGACAAAGCAGCCTAACATAAACAAATTAATTCAAATTTTATTTTTTCAATATTGCTATCTAACCAAGGTTATTAGAGTAAAACTAATGTTAACTTATGGCTGACGTATTAAAGTACTTACATAGTGTGGTTTATAGTCCATATTGTTGTTTGGATATACTTTTAACAATTATTTTAGTCTAATACTTGAGTAATGGTGATTTTTATATATTTTATGAGGATAATTATTTATGTCAGTCATGCTGTTTCCGGTTGTGGTTACTGAGGAAGCAGTATCGTTGTGAAGGTAAACGTATAAAAGCAGGTCAACTCTGTTGACAGGCGGACCCTTTAATAGCATAAAGTCCTTGACACTTAGCTATATTTTGGTATAAATTTATCTATGGTATATTATATAGCTAGTCATTTTTTGAATTACGCCAATTGTTAGATTATTTATAACTGAATGCTCGTTCATTGATATCATATAGTAGCGTGATTGATATAATAGTTATTTAGGAGTTAATATTTTGTGACATCTGATTGTTTATGTTATTAAAAGTTATACATTTCAACATCTTTCGTTCGTGTCATCTTACTGCACCACTTGGTAAATACAATTGAACCTTAAAAGTCTCACAAACACAATATTAAAAAAGAGAAGTACACCAGGTCCGTTATGGTTTGGTGCCGTGAAATTTGTATTTGTTATTTGGTGCTATTGGTATTATTTTTTGTTCAGAATGGACAATAAATCAGTTGTTAAGGCTAGACTTCCTGAATGTCAAACAAACTGGCAAAGTGCTAAAAAATCTTAATTTTCCTACAATGTTTTAAATTATTTTGTTTTATTAGTTCAGAAATTGTTTCACAGGCATGATCCAACTGAAAAGGGCTGATGCCTGGAAAATTGAATTTAGAAATATGAAAAGGAGAATAATGAATCATTTTTTAAATATTCTCAAGATTGAAACAGGGGGGTGCGCTTTAATGGGGCGCTTATAAGAACGAATACGGTATATCATCAGCTTTCACTGATTATAGGAAAGAAATAGGGTACTTGAATTATTTTTGTTAAGTATTTTTTGTTAAGTATTTATCTGCTTCTTTCGTATACAATTTCCATGTATCATTTTATAGAAATGGGGTGGTGTTTTGCACCAGAGTGCGACCATTCGCATGAACATCAATTCAAATTTTTTTTTGTTTCTGAAAAACAAACAACTTAAAAAGAAAATGGATGAATAATTGCAGATAACAAATTACAACGACAATCTACTTTGTTTTGTTACAATCTTATCTATGTAATCTAGCTGCTCTTAAAGAAATCGAAGAAAGTATGACACATTTGTGAGATTTTTCCAATATAAAAAATACAAGGTTCCCATATGGTATTTTCCCGAGCATGGGCGCCCCTAGTTGTATGTACCAGTCTTGAACTTGGAGTGTTTTTAGTAGACCGAGCTGTTAACCATAGTACATTTGTACATTTGTACACACTGGTGAAAAAACATTCAAGTGTGATACATGTGGGAAACGTTTTATTACTCAAGCAGGTAAGAACACACACACAAATACACACTGGTGAAAAACCATGTGAGTGCGATACGTGTGGGAAATGTTTTAGCAACCATTAGAAACTTAGAGAAGCATGTGAATTGTCTGAAGAAAGAAAAAGGAAGAGGCGTGTGAGTTTCTGTTGCAAAAGGATGAAGAATATTGAGAGCAGACTGGATAAGGAAAATAAGTCAGAGTCAGGAAGGAAGAGTGGATAGAAAAGATAAGAGAGATTTTGTAGCCAATTTATTAGTGAGGTAGATGGTGTAGATGATAGAGATAATTATGAAATATCCTTCAGTTTCACATACACAGAAGAAGGAGACTGTGACAGGAAGCTGGTTAGTCCTACAGCTAATGCTATGCTGTTCAGTTAGTAGTGCATGACAACGTAGATACAATTGGAAGCAAAAGTGAAGTAGGGAATTTCAAAGATGTGCATTACATCGAAACTAATGAAACAGAAACTATTGAAAAGATAAAGAGCAAGATGCTAACATCAATTGGTTTATGATATATGCCAAACTATAAAGCAAACAAATAAATAATGTCCCATTGATCTACTTGATAAGCGCATAATCAACAATTACACAAATAAATGTAGCAAAAAATAATAATAATGAAATTCCACACTTTTACTGCTAAATTAATTAGCTCTTTTAAACAGATACCAGATCTGCTGGAAAATGCAGCGGCAGATGCCAGCCACACAATGTCTGGCAGAGGCTGGTCCAACAATGCTGTTTCTTTAAGGTACTTAACCGAGCACGTTGGGCGAATATAAAGACAAGTTCAGTATAAATATTAATAACTTCCACAAAATGACAAAATATTTTTCCACAATATGACAGAGTCATTACTTCTATACTTCATCAAAATAACATAAAAATCTTTTCATATAGATAAATGATAAATTTGTATTTAACTTTTCCAAGGTAATATAATAAGTATATATCATTCTTTTAATGCTAAAAATTATATTTTCAATTTCTAATCTTTTTCCATTAAATTTGCATTTCAAATTTTCTTTAAAAATAGAATATGATATCACAGAGAAAATAAAATTATATGCATTTATTTTATCAGTTAATTCGTAGTGTATAAAGCCACATGAAATTAATTTCCAATTGATATTACAATCAATAATATTTGAGGTATTTTGGCATTTTTGCTTTTAATATATGTGGACAATCATACAACATATGTTTTAAACTTTCAATTTCATTACATAAATCACAATATTTTAATATCATCTTTTGCCACTTATTTAACAAGTACATTACCACAAATTGAGAAGAGAGCAGAATGGTAGAAGGTGTTGCTTGGACACAAGGCACATATCTGTGCTCCTATACGACAATGGGCTGAAGACAACAATCTGTGTTGAAGCTTTAAGTCATGAAATATTTGGCGAAATTTAATCAACCGGTTATCATGTACATGTACATATCTTCACTTTTTCTTTTAAGTGGGTAAATGGAACTTTGAATGTGCACAAATGTGTGAAGTTAAATCTTGAATGTAAATTAAATTGTTCTGAGTATACTGCCAATTTTCGTCAGTATACAGGTCTGTGTCTCTGTGACAGATTAAATACACCTCCATCACCGTCCTCCCATCGTTATATGTCACAGCCATTTACACACTAAATTTTCTACTGCCCCCTCACACCAGCCATAAGCTTCAGCCCTGAGACGTAGGCGTCTTCGGGCCTCTAAAAGCCAAGTATTTTATTGTAAATACTTTGAAAGAAAAATACCAAGTGATTCTTGATTCATTTTTACAATTATATATTTATTAGGTTTCACAAAGATTCCTACGCAACAGCGTAAGTGAATCAATTCGGAGATTTAGAATAGCAGAGATTGTCAGTGAAGCTTATTCCCAAGCATTTGCCACTGGGAATATCCTTAGTGGTCTTAGAGCGTGTGGGATATTCCAATTTAAAAAATGACAAAATCATACCCTGAGGATGATTCTGATGATTCTGATACTGACTCTGATAATGGTAAGTGAAGACATTAATTATTTTCATATATATATTTGATATGAATGTGACGGAGATGGCCTCTATGGTCGTTTCGGTGTCGTAGCATATAATGGAGGCTTGTTGGCGGTTGTAATAGTTGGGTGGATGTGAGGTGCTCTGAAAACATGCACCTTTGAGAGCTGAAGTTCAAGTGCCCCAGTTGGGTTTCAGGATTTAGCACTTCATCTTTTATGGGACAATCAATAATATTTGAGGTTTTTTAAATTGAATTTTTGAAAATTTTAATATATTTGTATGGACAATCATATCAACAAACTATGCCCTTTAAATACATACTAATTTCATTACATAAATATACCATATTTTAATATCAGTGGAACTTTGCCAAACAAGTTTAAAAAGTACATTACCAAAAATTGAAGAAAAGAATTGAGCAGAATGGTAGAAGGTGTTGCAAGTCAAGGCATATAATTTTATTCAATATTGGCAATTTAATATCTGAAAATTAATTCTTTGTTTTTTATCATTGCATTTTAAGTCATGAAATATATGTAGAAATTTAGACCAACCGCTGTTTCATGTACATATACATATGCGCCTCAGACCGTTTTTCAACGGGGCTTTTCAAGGTGGGTAAATGGAACTTGAATGTGCACAAATCTTTTAATGCTAAAAATTATATTATCAATTTCTAATCTTTTTTCCATTAAATTTGCATTTCAAATTTTCAGAAAAAATAGAATATGATATCACCGAGAAAATAAAATTATATGCATTTATTTTATCACACTAATTTTCTAGTGTATAAAAGCCACATGAAATTAATTTCAATTGATAGGTACAATCAATAATATTTGAGAAATTTTGGCATTTTGCTTTTTAATATATGTGACAATCATACAACATATGTTTTAAACTTTCAATTTTTACATAAATACAATTTTTTAATAAAGATCCCCTTATTTAACAACAGCGTACATTAATCAAATTGAGAAGAGAATAGCAGAATGGTAGAAGGTTCCCAAGCATTTACCACTGTCAATAAATACAATTAGCAACAATGGGCTGAAGTTTTGTAAAATCTGTGTTTCAGATTTAAGTTCATGATGCCAACATCTTTGTGGAAATACACAAAGATCACCGTCCTCCCAATAAATGAATTTATCATTCTGTGCAAAAATCATTTAACCTGCCCCGCTGACACCAGCTTTTAAGCTTCAGCCCTGAGGCAGACTAGTTTTCTAGTGGTGGTGCAGTCAATCGTATAATTGATTGTAAAATACTTTGCAATGATATGATTTGTTTTGAAATTTTACAATTAGACATTTAGTGTGGATTTTAGTCATGATAAAGACCAATAAGCCCACTGACATGGGAATGGGAAAATTTGAGCATGCTCAATTTTCCCATTGACACTCCAATCTTGTGGTCAATTCCTATAATGAATGATCATTGATTGTAGAAAGGCTTTAAGCCAAAGGGCTAATATGCACTGTCTAATTAATCAATGATGGCTTTGCCCATATATAAATAGTTCTTTGCAATAACTTGTTAAGAATAATACTTTTTAACTGGTAAGCATTTTTAGAATATGTTCTGTTCATATTTTCTCTATTTTATTACCTTTTTGTTCTATTCAAAGTATTTACATTTTTTCTTCAACATCATGCATTTCAAGACATGAACGAATTTGCACTGCATATTGCTCAGACACCCTTTCATATTTATTGGAGACATCTCACTTGCCTTTTAACATTGTCATGATTAAACAAGTGTTCAAATTTACACTACAACCAACACTTTCACACTACGTACGCGATGATGGAGACATTTATTTCAATGGAAGGGTTCACATTTAAGTCAGTGAAATTTTCTCTGCTACACGATCATCAAAAGGTCTGTGCATACTTCTGTTCTTTTTAGCATTGACTTTGGCTAATTATTTTTCTATTGTCAGGTTAGGTTAGAATGTTTCTCAATTCATGTTTCTATATTACTGTACAATCTATAGCTTTTGACATAAGTGTTTTTATTAGACTTCAATATGGTAGTTATTTTGATGTAAGGTAGCCTGCTTTTTGGATATTTTCGCACATATCTGGCAAATTTGAAGTCGTACATAAAAAATCTGATTACAGATTTGGAATCAGCGTAAAATTATCTTCCAATTCATTTGTCTTCAACACTTACAAAAATTTTTTTTTCCCCCAAACATTCAATCATGAACGGTATTTTACACTTGATATACCCATCATGCATGTAAACGACTTTCACAACTTTGTTTTCGAGTTGCTGTTTCAGAGAATGTGATCTGCGCCTCCAGACCGTGTTTCAATGGGGCTTCGTGTCATGAGGTGGGCGGAAACTCCTACAGGTGTACTTGTACCGGGGTAAGTATATATGATTCTTTTAATGCTAAAAATTATATTTTCAATCTCTAATCTTTTCCCATTAAATTTGCATTTCAAATTTTCTTTAAAAATAGAATATGATATCACAGAGAAAATAAAATTATATGCATTTATTTTATCAGTTAATTCGTAGTGTATAAAGCCACATGAAATTAATTTCCAATTGATATTACAATCAATAATATTTGAGATATTTTGGCATTTTTGCTTTATATGTGGACAATCATACAACATATGTTTTAAACTTTCAATTTCATTACATAAATCAAAAAATATTTTGATATAATTTTTTGCCACTTATTTAACACGTACATTACCACAAATTGAGAAGAGAGCAGAAGGGTAGAAGGTGTTGCTTGGACACAAGGCACATATCTGTGCTCCTATACGACAATGGGCTGAAGACCACAATGTTGTCTTATTTCTACTGCCCCCTCACACCAGCCATAAGCTTCAGCCCTGAGACGTAAGCGTCTTCGGGCCTCTAAAAGCCAAGTATTTTATTGTAAATACTTTGAAAGAAAAATACCAAGTGATTCTTGATTTATTTTTACAATGATATATTTATTAGGTTGCACAAAGATTCCTACACAACAGCGTAGGTGAATCAATTCGGAGATTTAGAATATCCTTAGTGGTTTTAGAGCGTGTGGGATATTCCGATTTAAAAAACGACAAAATCATACCCTGAGGATGATGCAGATGATTCTGATACTGACTCTGATAATGGTAAGTGAAGACATTAATTATTTTCATATATATATTTGATATGAATGTGACGGAGATGGCCTCTATGGTCGTTTCGGTGTCGTAGCATATAATGTAGGCCTGTTGGCGGTTGTAATAGTTGGGTGGATGTGAGGTGCTCTGAAAACATACAGCTTTGAGAGCTGAAGTACAAGTGCCCCAGTTGGTTTCAGGATTTAGCTCTTCATCTTTTATGGGACTGATATTATTTGGAAACAGAAATTATTCGTTGTTTTAACCGGTTTATTTAAATTGGAATTATTATGAAAATGCAATTTATTGGTTTGATTTGTATGTGCACAATGGTATCATAGTGCAAACTATGCCCTGTTACATGAATACATACTAATTGTTGTGTGATTAGACATGAATATACCATACTAGTATGGGCCAGTGGAAACTTCCTCAAACAAGCATAAAAAAGTAATGTTGCAAAACCTTAAAGCAAAAGCTAATTGAGCAACGTACAGGAGTTTTCAAGTCGGTCATATAATTTTATTCAATATTGGCAATATAATATCTTGTGAAATTAATTCTTTGTTTTAATCATTGCATTTTTACAATATTCAATTATATGTAGAGAAAGATAGACCTGCTCACATCTTGTTCAGGGAGAAAGTGTGTTAAAAGAAATTATGCCGTGATGAACAAGGGTGATGGTAATACATGTAGTTTTAAGAATTTATATATCCATATATATTGCATATCCTGAATATATGTTTTTAAAAACTTTAAATACTTCTTTGAAACTGATAACCTACTAAACATGACATTGCAGCATGTTGTTGTCATGTATTAATTTAATTTTTTAACATTATGATAGCATGTATTTTCGAATCAGTGAATATCAACTAAAAGCCACCCACAAAAATGAATACTAGTAGATGAAAAAATGATTTCAGATGGGCCCATAGTTGTATGCGTCAAAAAGGACAGGAACACTCAACGGCATAAATCAAGTGTGAAAAAGCCTCTGCAAGAGTCTGAGCTGCAAGAAGACCAGATTGTGTAGTCAGTTACACTGTGCCTGGGATGTCGTCGCCCGATACGACATGATGAGCTCATGGCTGCGATGCCACTCAAGAGGCAAACTGATGGCATTTTGAATGCCTGGACCAATTTCTCCAGGTGGAATATAGCAAAAAGAGCATAGAATTCCCAAGCATTGTTTGCTGGTTCTGTAAAACATGCATTGAGAAATAATTACTGTTGACAGGGTCCAGAGTCCACCATGTGTGGACTAACATGGTCTGCATAGCATGTTGGGTCTCTGTAAACCCATTTGTCAGTAACCCCCCATCCCCCCAAACTGATTTGACGATATTGATATGATATGATTGATTAGATTTTTTTTGCGCGCAGCACAAAAACGGTTTTTGAAATCATGGTAGCTGGGATGCCATGACGTTAGAGTCAAGCTACTTAACTGCAGAATCATAAATAGTTGCATACTGAAGATATTGATTTTTGTTGTTGGCCTGCTATTCAGTGCACAAAGTATAAATCCTTTAAAATGTATTCCACCATAGATATGTGGTTAAATGAAATAAAACTATCATAGTATTGTGCAACGTTTGATTCTGAGAGGTATGATGACCTAAATTAAAGATATGTTATCTGATGTTGAAATAATCAAAAAAGTCCATATTGCTAAGTTTAGAGTAGAGCTGAATAAACTTTAAGAAAAGGAATCTCATGGCCTCAATGATAGTGCAAGAAAGGAGCCGCAGCCATCAGCATCCAAGCAATAAGGTATTGTATGAGTTTTATCTGAATTTTGTATTATGTGAAATTACATAGACATGCATAAATTGCTTCACTTCAAAGATAAATTCTTTGTATTTGATGATTCTTATTCAAATATTACAATAATGCAAGTAGTGAATGGGGGTGCAGGCATCAGTCTTTGGATAGACATGATAATTCTTTATTTAAACTCTTTAGGAATACAGTGTGAAATAATACGTACAGATGCCAATGAAGAGACAGAAATGTTGAAGAAGGAAGTTTCCAAACTTGAAAGAGAGACTGGCAGAATTGGAAGAAAACAACTGGAGTGTTAAAGTCCAAGTATGAAGGTTTGAACATATGAAATCGTTTACAAATGCATAATCTACATGTATCAAGTAATCTATTTAGATATATCGCATGATGAAGAAAAATGGAGAAATCTGATTGGCTGAGAAAAATGTGACAATCTGATCTATCTCCCTGGCTAGAGGGAGGTAGATCATGATCTACCTCCCTCCTGCTGTTTACAGACGTTTGAAAATTACGTAGTGCGCAGTGCGTTAAAGTTATTGCAGAAATGTACGTTTCACGTGATCATTTGTACGTTCACTGTACGCCTTTGTATGTCAGTCACTTACTATTCTAAGAAGCGTGTCATTACAATTTTCGTCAACTGCTTTGTGAATTTGAGTTAACATTGAGTAAAAGCACTTCTATCAACATGTCAGTGCAATCTAGATATAGACAAGCAAGTGAGGAGGAGCTGGAGCAATTACTGAAGGGATCAGAAAGTGAATCTACAAAGCGTACTGTCTCTAAATCTATCAAAACATTCTCTGAATACTTGACTGAAAATGGTGTTAAAGAAAATCTTGAAACAATGGCACTGACTGACCTCAATGAACTCCTTCGTGTATTCTAAGGTAGCACAACGAAGAAGGGGAATGGTGGTGGTGATGCAGATGCAGGCGTCTACAAGCTCAATTCATATGTAAATCTGCACTATGGCCTTGTCAAATACTTAAAAAATGAGAGGGATATTGACATTAGTGATGATCCAAATTTCATCACATCCAGGGCAGTTTATCTCGCAAAGTGCAAAAAACTCAAGCAGATTGGCAAAGGCGACACAGAACATTATCCTCCCATCCATGAGAGTGATATGAAATTACTTTATGGAGGGAAGTATCACACTTTTGATATCAATACCCCAGTTGGCCTACAGCAAAAAGTTTGGTTTGACATAATGTTGTACCTATGTAGGAGGGAGAGGGAGAATTTGTGGGACATGAAGAGGAACTTCTTCACTGTGAAAACAGATGCCACAGGATGTGAATATGTGTCTCAAAATGTTGGCGAAGCAGACAAGAACCATTCTGCAAAGGACAGACCTGATGACACTGTAGGAGAAGCAAGAATGTATGCCAGGCCCAGTGATATTATGTGCCCAGTTAAAAGGTTTAAGAGATACATTTCTAAACTCAGCAGTGATGATTGTCTATGCCGAGAGTATAGTATAATTATGTCTTTTTTATATGTTTTTTCAACTTAACCCAAAATATGAGGCAATTATGTCATCATTAACTGCTCATTCTGTTTGAGATGGACACTGCTACTACTGAATGAGGTAAATGCGATATAATAAATGGTGCCCGCTGTTGGGGGAGGTACGCCGAAATGTCGCCCCTCAGGAACAATGTAGTCATGCAACATTGTTCCTTCGGGTGACATTTCGGCGTACCTCCCCCAACAGCTGGCACCATTTATATAATATCATACTGACTCCCAGTTCATGATGTTCGTAAGTGATTTTGTTTTTGTGTATGATCATTCAATTACTTATCTCTGTTAAAGTAATTTAAAATGCAGATGAAATAAACTTACAACTTTGCAGTCACATCATACCACATAATTGTGTAAAGTTTGTACAAAATTAGTTCATTGGTTAACGTTCTAGCTTCTCTGGAGACAAATATACATAAATACATAGTTAGTTACAAATGAACGAAACACAAGGCTTTGCTTCAGCGCCATGAAGGTCAGAAATGTCATAAAAACAGTGAGCATTGGAATGCATGGTCCTGTATGTCAAACAACGACAGTGACCATTTATAACTGGATGTGAAATATTTACCTCAAACTTCAGAGACACAAGTTTTTGAAAGTAACTCCCCTGGTAGAGTGAGCACGCGGAACGCGGAGTCCGCGCGTCCTACGTGTGAGAACACCGTCCAAGGGCTAGGACTAAAAAAATTGAGAGAAAATTTCCACTCCTGGCGGAGTAGAAGTGAAGCCGCAGATGAAATTGTGATATGATGCACCGCAGGGCACAAACAGATGTTGACTGCGGCGTGAGCACGGAGGCAGACGAAGTCCGCACCATTCTTGGCGTGGATAGGTCTTGCGGCGTACACAGACCTACAGCGGAGGTGAACGATTTTACGTGGTACGGAGGCAGACGGGGTCCGGCAAAGCCCAATACGGCTTCGTGCGGCGACCAGCGAACTCAAAAAGATCAAAGAAAATTTAATCAATAATCCCCCTCCACGCGGAGTTGTCATGCAGTATGAAAAATCTACTTCTCCAGAGAAATGGAGGGATTCTGCACAAATTCTGCTGGCGGAGGTGTCTGGTGATGCGGAGGTAGAACGGAGCCTGCACGGAGCCCGCAAGAGTCAGCTGGCTGCCTCGTCAGAGCCATCCAGCGCCGTCGACCCTATTTTTCACTGAAAGGGCTAATTTCCCAATTTTTCATCTTTTTTACGGACTCTGTCATTTTTTCAACTAAAATTTGACGCGGAGTTGGCACTCTAACAAGGGGGTAACACTGATGAACTGTTTCATGAGGATAAAATGGAAGTGTTTGTGGTAGGGACTAAGTATAATCATGCAATAACCAGAAGAAAGAATTGCCACATGGTCATCTTCATAAACAGAGGTAAGAGAAGACGTAGGTTCATGGGTCGATACATGTACCGGGTAATGTTTGTTCAAGATGCTGATACTGTGCTCTGATTTTGGTAAAAAAAAAAATAAGAATTCAAGAGCCTGTTGGTCTAAAATGGTTTGGCCATGTTGCTTAGTGCATAATGCATATGGGCTTGGATTATCTTTTAGATAATGTACATAAGCATTCAAATATTCACCACTCAGAGGCATCATAAAACTGTTCCAAATTTCTGCATTTTATTTTCAAGTTAGAATAAGAACATAAAATATAGTTTATTGAACAGATTTATCATTCATTGGATTTCTTATTGTACAATACTGTATATTCATTTTGAATTAATTTTCTCAAAATGAATATATAGTATTTATCAAATATAGTTATTATTTCCTAATTCAATGTCTTCATTCACAAATGGAAAGGTACTGAATAATACAAATATTTCGCACAATTATATCATAGATATATACGAGTATACATATATATAACCTTTACGTCAACAGTCAATATTTTGTGCTGACAAGTGCATTTGATTGTCGGACAAGTGAACTTAGGTCTCTACTTGTAAAACGGACAAGTAGATTTAAATCCTGACGTAGAACCCTGAGACCAAGCCATAGAAGAACTAGGTTTTACTTTGTTGTTTCCTATAAAAGAAAAAGTCTGTGTAAAAGAAAAAGTCTGCGTTTTGAATGCCGCATCCTATTTGTTAAAGATTGGCACCAATATCATATTTTAAAAACCCATCTCTACAATTTTATCAATGATGCCAACAGCACTGTGTGGAAGCAAAGAGAGTAGCTCGCTTTACTCTCCTCATGAACCGAACTAAACCAGGAAATGTAAACAATGTTATAAAAGCAATTTTTATACTCAACACTAACCAATGTCTCACACCTTCATATCACATGTTCTTTTATTTTGGAAAGCTATCCTAGGACACCAAAATCAAATGTTCAATGCTATATGTTCAATGTTCATGTACACACACAAGCACAAAGACAACTCTTTAAAGAGATTAGATGAACAAATGCGGATATACGACAGAGACCATTTATAACTGGATGTGAAATATTTACCTCAAACTTCAGGGACACAAGTTTTTGAAAGTAACATTGATGAACTGTTTTATGAAGATAAAATGGAAGTGGTTGTGGGATGGACTAAGTATAATCATGCAATAACCAGAAGAAAGAATTGCCACATGGTCATCTTCATAAACAGAGGTAAGAGAAGACGTAGGTTCATGGGTCGATACATGTAATGTTTGTTCAAGATGCTGATACTGTGCTCTGATTTTGGTAAAAAAAATAAGAGTTCAAGAGCCTGTTGGCCTAAACTGGTTTGGCCATGTTGCTTATTGCATAATGCATATGGGCTTGGCCTATCTTTTAGAGAATGTACATAAGCATTCAAATATTCACCACTCAGAGGCATCATAAAACTGTTCCAAATTTCTGCATTTTATTTTCAAGTTAGAATAAGAACATAAAATATAGTTTATTGAACAGATTTATCATTCATTGGATTTCTTATTGTACAATACTGTATATTCATTTTTTAATTCATTTTCTCAAAATGAATATATAGTATTTATCAAATATAGTTATTTATATTTTGTCTCTGCTTCTTTTCATATTCTACTGAAGAAACGTATTTATCATTTCTTCACCATTTATGTCATTGTTATTAGTACTATAGGTGCATTGTCGGCAGCATTGCTATTGCTATCACAATGAACTTGACTACGAGTTTTCTTCTGATTCTTCTTCCATCAGCTTTAAATTTTTTTTGTTCTTTATCTAAGATTTTAGCAGATTCGGATTTTTTGAAAGGCTTAGAGATGTTTTTACAGGGCCATACATTTTTAGTTGCCGTTTTGATTGATCAATCATTGTAAAGTTACTCATGGGGCTCCTCGAACAAGTTTTGCTACCACTATTAATCAGTATGGCCCCCAGTGTCTGGAGCAGCTGTGATGAATTCCAACCTAATGAGAACATGTTGGTTAAATGTGGAATATCAAGCGATTACAAAATCATTCACATTCTTCATTTGCCAATTCCTAGAATATCCCATTCACTGCCTCCACACTGATGGCGTCAAGCATTTTTTCTTCCATGAAAAGCATTAGCGGTGGTATCATTTATCCTTATTTGGTGATTTATCTCCGTGACTTTACCTTTAACTGGACTGGTTAACCGACTCCATTTTCATTCATTTGTCCATTGTTCTTAATGCAGGAGATATTTTGTTGATGTTTGCTGTGATTTCACTCCATTTAGAATATTTGATTCAGCTGTATTACAGTAATAATAGTTCTCTTGCGGCTTTAGAGGGATATTTGTAAAAATGTGGTCTCATGAAATTTCACGCCTTGGGGAGTGAAAAATAGGCTTAGCCTGCTGACCGTGAAACACGCGTGGGTCCCCCGCCCGCCGGTATTTTAAAGATAGCTCCATGGCGTTGAAGATGTCAAGGCCGAATGTGTCCCCGCCCCTCACGATGTCTGTGTTGGCGTCTAACGGTGTTCTCGGAATCATCAGCGTTGACTTTGTATTGGAAAGCAAAAAGAATTTAATTAATACCCGATCAATAGCGTGGAGTAGTGGTAGCGGCGTGAAAAAACACTTCTCCTGAAGTGGTCTCATGAGCTTGAAATGCACCGGAGCTGGACGTGGAGGCAAAACAGCACCATGTCAAAACGCCAAGGCACCTCAAAATGCCGAGGATGCAGCAGGTGCGGACCCGATGATAAAGGGTTAAATTAGGGATATTTTCCCTGTTTTTGGACTTTTTTTTACAGAAAATGGATGCGGAGAGCCCGATTCCCTAAGCCCATGCTAGTGGAGGTAACTTGCTGAGAATTTGTTTGGATTTGTGATTGGGGTGAATTGTTATCATTGTTATTAGATGCTGCAAGTTAACACTTTGTGGTATTGAAATTTTTGGCTGATGTATGATAGACAAAACTTGTCTTCTCCACGTTGTTAGAGGCTTGTTTGCAAGAAGCTTTAACTCTGGTTTTGACTACTAAAGGCATGCCATTTTTTTGTAGTCACGAGGGATTTCTTGAATACATTGACACAGAATTCACTTTACTGGCAATATCTTCCCACACATCCGATTTAGAACCTAAAATAAATTTTTCTAACTTTCCCCCCCC